>JAHREE010150554.1:0-22060 GCA_033628505.1 Tringa tobata
CGCCGCTCCTTCGGAAGCGCCTGTGGAGCGGTTTCCTCCAGCACACGCCATTCTGGCTGCTTCCTCCCAACCAGCCGGCGACACCGGAGTCTCTGTTCCCCCCTTCCGAGCCCCTCCGGTCCCTGGAGAATGGAGAAGCTGAAGGGGAACGATGGGGGGGCGCTCCCGGGCCGTGTGGGCAGGAGCGGAGCAGCAGGCACCGGTATCTGGCAGGCTGGTGGGGTGCGTCTGTGTCCCCCAGCGCTGCTGGTGTCCCCTGCCCTGCTCCCAGGGGCTCCGGGCTGGCCCCTAGCCCGTGAGGCGCTCGAAAGTGCGGTTCCAGCCTCCCGTACCCTGGGTCTCTGGCAGCTGGGGCACCGCGGCTGAGGGGCACAGGGGGTTACTGCAGGCGTGAGAGGATTTGCTGGATCTGCCTGCTGAGGAGATGAGCTGCCTTTTGGTTGTCCCTGGGGCTTCCCTGTGCCACGCAGAAAGGATCAGATGCTACAGCTGGGAAGTTTCCCAGCTTTCCCTGTCCTGCATCTCCAGTAGGACGTTTTTGCCTCTGCTGTGGGCTAATCACAGTGAAGGCAGATAAGGTTTTGCTTGAATTGGAAGGGGCCCGTTGGCACTCTTGAGGCGAACTGGGAACTCGGCCAGGTTTGGACTGGAGGCTGCTTTGGGTGCTCACCAGGAGGTGAGTTGGAAGCCTGATGGATTTGTTGCTCTTTCACCACAGAGACTTCAGCTGCGCCTGTGCCGGGGGGCTCTGTGCCATCGAGGAGCCAAGGCCGCTTGTGGGTCTTGATTATTGCAGGTAGGTGAGGCTCAGAGTGCTGCACCTGGTCTGGCTCCAGGCTTGGCCTGTAAATGGAGTATCCTGATGCAGTTAATTCCAGGCCTGTGTCAGTAGCTGCTGTCACTAGGCCTTAGAGGGGGCTTTACATGGCAACTTAATCGTTCCTCTGACCTGGACGCGCTATGTCCTTGGAAAGGCTGTTCCATGCAAACTGGCAGTAACTCCCTTCCTCTCTCTGTCTCTTCTCCTCGAGGGAAGCTGCTGATCTCTGGCTGTTGGCTAATGCTGTTGCATAGCAGAGCCTAGGGCTGATGTCCAGACCAGGTGCAGTGAATGCTCCTCTGCTTGTGCGCTCTTCTCTCTCTAGTGCTCCTGAGCATCCTGGTAGCTGTGGGCTCTATCACTGTGTGGGGCCTGTCCAGAGCAAAAGGCAGATCTGACATCTTCAGTCTTGAAGGAGCATCCAGGGAGCAGCTGGTGCCTGACAAGAGCCAGACAGGTTCATTTCCCTGATGAGTAAGTTCCTTGCACCCTGTGCGCTCTGTGTGCGTGAGGGAGAAATGCCTGATTGCCCTGTGGTTTTAGCCTCTCTAGAGCTTTTCCCTCTGGGGGTAGCTTTTCCCAGCTGTTCCCTGAGCCACACGCTTAGGGTTTCCATCTGCCCTGAAGCAGCAGAGTGCTCCCCTTACTTTCCTTCCTCGCAGTCAGGCATGAAGGCTCTTGCTTGACTGCAGGGATAGTTGCGCAGCTTAGTCTGAGGAGCTGCTGACTTCTTTGGATAGTGAAGTGCTGGTCTCTGTCCTTCCTCAGCTGCCAAGGACGCTGAGCACTCTTGCTGAGATACTAATCTTCTGGTGTGGGTTGTTTTCCTCTACTTTGCATAAACTGATGTCAAACCAGATTTTTGCCCAAAGGACTGTCAATAACAAGTTTATTTTTCTTTTCTTATAACAGGTGTCTTTACCATAAGGTGATAAGATGGGACTGGCCTGGTCTCCGTCCTGCTCACCACAGAGGCTGACTGAATTGGAATTAAGCTCTCAAATTTAGGTTATCACACTGGAATAACAAGAGAACACTCCCTTTGGAAATGGGCCTTAGATTGTGGGACTGGTTTGGTGCTGGAAATAGCACAGGACCTTCCCTGGTGGTGTGAAATCACCCTGACAATGGTTGTAAAACTTCTTCATTGTTCTTGCCTCCATTGTTTTTAGTGCTGATTCTCGCCAGTGTGGCCTTGGACCCAAAGATTTTACAACCCATGAAATGAGAGGTGCTAGGTGCTATTCAACTGTTTTCTTCCACTTCCAGCCAAAAGACTTTTTCCACCTGCCCCGTGCTTCCCCGTGGATTTTGTCAGGGAATAGGGACTTTCTCCTCCGTTTCAGTAGGAGCTCTCTGACTCCACACAGTTCACACACATCAGACTCCACATTTGACTGCTGTATTGGTGCTGCTCAATCCCATGTATGGGAAGCTTTTACTGACAGGTCAACCACGGGCTGGAAAGCTGAGAAGCTTCCTGGCTGCTCTGGCTTTGCCACCTGGAGTCAGTGTGGGGTGAGTAGCTTCTTGGCACACTCCCTTCCAGTGAGGATCTCCGCCCTTTGCAGAACTGCACTTTCCACCCCAGTCCTGAACTCTGGATGCTGCTTCTCTAACACTGTTAAAGGTGTCTTCCTTAAAACCGTTTTGATGTGAGTGGTGTCCCTCAAGGATCCATACTGGGACCAACAGTGTTTAATATCTTCATCAGTGGTGTGTATGGTGGGATCGAGCACACCCTCAGCACGTCTGTGGATGAGACCAAGCTGAGTGGTGCAGTTGATTCCTTTCAGGAAGGGGATGCCATCCAGAGGAAACCTCAGGCTGGAGGAATGGGCCCATGTGAACACCATGAAGTTCCATAGGGTCAAGTGCAAGGTCTTGCATCTGGGTTTGGGGCAACCCTTGCAGAAGATGAGGCTCTGGTGTGACCTTATTGTGTCTTTTCAATATATAAAGAGCGCTTGTAAGAAAGATAGAGCAGAGCTTTTTACCAAACCCTGTCACGACAGGGGAGGGGGAAGGTTTTTACCCTGGAAGAGGGGAGATGGAGCTGAGATGTGGGGAAGAACTTGTTTGGTGTGAGGGTGGTGAGAGCCTGGCCCAGGTTGGCCAGAGAAGCTGTGGCTGCCCCATCCCTGGAGGGGTTCAAGGCCAGGTTGGAGGGGGCTTGGAGCCACCTGGTGTGGTGGGAGGTGTCCCTGCCCAGGGCAGGGGGTGGCACTGGGGTCCCTTCCAACCCTAAACCATTCTGTTCTATGAGGTTTTGAGTGTTTGGTGCCTTTTTTTTTTCTTTTTTTTTTTTTTCTTCCTTTCAGCTAGAAATAATGCCTGTCTTGGATCAAACACTGTCTGTGTGTCGTGGCACCTGTAGCTCTTAGCAAACAGCTCAATGTTGTACATTTTTCAGAAGAACTGGCAATGGGAGGAGGGTATTACCGACCAGTGCCTTTAGTTCATGTTGACCACACACTCCTTGCACACGTGTTCACTAAGTGCACAAAAGACAGAAAGCTGCTGCCTCAGGGGCTGATCTCTGTGCCATGAAGTTGAGCACTTGCCTTGCCAAACAGATACAGGCCATCAGCCTTAGAGCAGGAGCGTTCCACTTCTGGACAGTGTGTGCATGGGGTGCTGCACCCCACGGGAGAAACTTCTCTGTGTAGTATGAAGTTATTCCAGTGCTGCTGTTTTTAGGACCAGGAGCTCATTTGTGGGGGTGCGCACGGCCTTGCTTCTGTTTCTGTAGGGACAAACGGAGACAGCTGTTGGTAAATGCCACAGGAGAATAAAGAACTTGAAACCGATGAGTTCTGGATTTCTTTATTTTTCTTGGATTTGTGCATTTGCCTGAATTCTGTAGTCGGGAGGCTGGGGGCTGCATGGCCTTTGGATTGTCACGTCCTGGTAAAGGGGTACTTGTGAGGGGGGGGCTGCAGTGGGCAGACAGGGCAAGCTGACTGGGACTGAAGAGACTCCAGTGACTTTATCAATGTCATTATGTGACTTTATCAATGATCTGGATGAGGGGATCCAGTGCACCTTCAGTAGGTTCGCAGATGAAATCAAGTGGGGTGGGAGGGTCAACCTGCTGGAGGGTAGAAAGACTTTGCAGAGGGATCAGGACTGGCTGGATGGATGGGCCCAGGCCAGTGAGATGAGGTTCAACAAGGCCAAGTACCGAGTCCTGCCCTCGGGTCACACCAACCCTATGGATGCTCCAGGCTGGGGGCAGAGTGGCTGGAGCTGCCTGGCAGAAAAGGACCTGGGGGTGTTGGTCGACTGTTGGCTGAACATGAGCCAGCAGTGTGCCCAGGTGGCCAAGGAGGCCACCAGCATCCTGGCCTGTGTCAGGAACAGCGTGGGGAGTAGGACTCAGGAGGTGATCGTCCCCCTGTACTGGGCACTGGTGAGGCCCCACCTCGAGGGCTGTGTCCAGTTTTGGGGCCCTCAGCACAAAAAAGACATTGAGGGGCTGGAGCGGGTCCAGAGAAGGGCAATGGAGCTGGTGAGGGGTCTGGAGCACAAGTCTTGTGAGGAGAGGCTGAGGGAGCTGGGGGTGTTCAGCCTGGAGAAAAGGAGGCTGAGGGGAGACCTTCTCGCTCTTTTCAACCCCCTGGAAGGAGGGTGTAGCCAGGGGGGGTCAGTCTCTTCTCCCAAGGAACAGGTGATGGGACAAGAGGAAACGGCCCCAAATTGTGCCAGGGGAGGTTCAGATTGGAGATTAGTAACAATTTTTCCACTGAAAGTGTTATCAAGGCTTGGAATGTGTTGCCCAGGGCAGTGGTTGAGGCACCATCCCTGGAGGGATTCAAAAGACGGTTGACATGGTGCTGGGGGACATGGTTTAGTGATGCGTTTTTTGTTGTTTTGTTTTGGGTTTATTTTTTTATCAGAGTTAGGTTGATGGTTGGACTAGATGATCTTGAAGGTCCTTTCCAACCTAGATGATTCTATGATTCTAAAAATGAGATGCAGGGAGCAGAGTGAATGGAGACAAGGAACAGCTGGCATTGGCACCAGGCACGCTACTGCAGAAGAGGTAACAACTGGAAAGAGCTTAATAAGGTGAAAAACTTAATACTGTGTGACCTTGTTCCCTCTTCACGAGAGAAGTGGGAGGAGCGGGGTGCCCGGCAGAGCAGGGTGGTGTTTCAGCAACCCCGGCAGGCCTGGGGCTGCTGGCAGGGCTGGCACTGCCAGGGCTGTGTGGCAGAGCTCAGCTGCCGCCAGCCTGTCCCACATCGTCCCCGGCTCGTGCTGCTGAGCCCAGATGGGCTGTTCTGCCCCTCGCTCTGCGCCACGGGGAGCAAGGCTGGCGGGTGAACTCAGCACTCGCAGCCCCTTCCCTCCGCAAGGTCACGCAGGTTTTGCTCGCTCATCCCTGAGCTGAGTGTTTCAGGGTTGAAAGAAACGCATTGTTATGGATCTTGTGCCAAAACCTGGGGCCATGTTTGTGACAGCAATTTCCCTTCTTCTGACCGGTGCCAGAAGCACTTTTGTTGTCCTAATCCCCAGGCTCCGAGACTTCAATTGCAGTGGAGCCTGAGCTGCTTTTCAGCCTGGGAGCAGCTTTGTGCTCCAGGTCTCTGTGTTTAATTAGATCAATTCATGGAAATCAACGTGATGTTTTACCTGCTGAGGTAGGGTTGTGTTCCTGGGTCAGACATCAAAGATCAGCCCATTTAATTTTGTTTCTCCTTTTCTTTGCAAATCCAAAGGATTATTTCCTCGTCTTCAGTCCCTGTAGTTCAGGGGAACTTTCACTGTGCACTTGCCTGTCCAGTGTCCCATTCCACCTTCCTGGAACTGGGGTGGTGTGGGGCCGAAGGTGGGTGTGATGGGCACAGGGCAGTGGTGCAGGAGTGACCCGTCACGTTGGTGACTTGCTCGGGCACCGCGTGGAGGGTGAGATGGTTCCTTCACCTCTTCCCCTGTAAATCTGCACTCTGGGGCTTTGAGGGATGAGCTGGGCGGCAACAACCGTTTCCCTTCTCTGGGCTGTGACAGCTGATGGAGCAGGGGCATTAGCACTCGTGTGCTTAATGACTGACCGGTGCCAAGAGCAGCATCTGTTGTGGGGGTACAAAGCTGGTACAAATCCTGCGCGTCTGCACCTTTCCGTGCCTTTCAGGGCACAGGGTCTTTCAGGGTTCAACCAAGGCGAGTTCATTCTTTCTTTTCCACTTGCTATCGTGGATGCCCTCCTTGGAAACAGGGTAGCATGTGACAAACACAAAGAGGTAATAAGGACAGAATAAAGAAGAAGAGAAGTGAGAGCTGGAAATAGTTCCTTACGTAAAGGGCTAGTGCTTCAATCTCATTATTGTCTTAAGAAGCGGACACTTAGCTGCCTCCGACTCCGACAAAGCAAACGGCAATCTGATCAGCAATCGGCTTTGGGAGCCCAGCAGGTGCCACGTGGCACCGTGACATGGCCAGTGCCCCTCGGGCAGCAGCTCGCCACCGCTCCTCTGAGCTCACACTGCGCGTCCCGGTCAGCCTGCGCCCACCGGGAGCATCCCCATGAAGCTGGAGCTGCTGTCCCACAGCCCCTAACGGGAATCACCGCTTCCGAGGGTCAGGCACCATGCGGCAGCTGGGGACGAGGCGTGCGAGTCTCTCTGCCACCCTGAACATCGGGGACCGCTGGGGCCACTGCCGGACCCCGCAGGAAGAGGAAGTCCACATCCCATTTGCACAGGACAGCCTGGTAAAGCCATGGAGCTCCATGCAGGACGTGATGGACAGAAACGAAGAGAAAAGCAAGACTCCCATCCGAAGGAACAAGTACTTGCTCAACATTAATGTTGGTGGCAAGTTGTTCCAGATAGCTATCAAGGTAGTGGCCCGCTATCCCATCACCAGGCTTGGGAAGCTGGCCCTTTATACCGACCCTATGAAGAAGCTGCAGCTCTGCGATGACTACTCAGTGCAGAAGAATGAGTACTTCTTTGACAGAGATCCTTCAATTTTCCACTACATCTTCCACTTCTACCGCAGCGGGGTCCTGTGGATAATGGATGAGATATGCCCCAGTAACTTCGTGGAGGAAATCGAGTACTGGGGAATCCATCTGAAATACTCCCAACGCTGCTGCCGGATCCTGTTTGAGGAAAAGCAAGATGAACTCAGTGAATACCTGAAAATACAGAAGGAGCTGGAGGCAGAACTGGAGCCTCTGGACTCAGCAGAACACTTTGAGGGCAAATTTCTGGGACGGTTTCGGAAGATGATCTGGAACCTCATTGAGAACCCATATTCTTCTATCCCAGCCAAGATCATTGCTGTCATGTCCAGCTTCTTTGTGCTTATCTCCATTGTGGGCATGACACTGAGCACAGTGGAAGAGATGAAACACAAGACAGGGAAGATGTGGATGGAGCAGCTGGAGATGATCTGTGCCATCTTCTTCACCTCTGAATACCTCATGCGGCTTATATCCTCCTCCAGCTTCAAAAACTTTTTGCGGGCAGCGTTTAATGCTGTAGACCTTGTCGCCATCCTGCCCTTCTACATCCAGATCCTCTTTGAAAATCTGGACGAAGCAGACACGCTTTACCATGAGGAACTGCACAAGGTAGAGAATGTGAGCAAGCTGGGCAAAGTCCTCAAGCTCATCAAGCTCATGAGGATCTTCCGCATCCTCAAGCTGGCTCGCCACTCCACCGGCCTCCGGGCCTTTGGCTTCACCATTCGCCAGTGCTACCAGCAGGTTTGCTGCCTCTTCCTCTTCATCGCCATGGGGGTCTTCACCTTCTCCGCTCTCATGCACTCGGTGGAACATGATGTGCCAGGCACCAACTTCACCAGTATCCCCTACGCATGGTGGTGGGCAGCGGTAAGGTGTGAGCTCCTTCTTCCAGAGGAGGGTGCGGTGGGGCTCTGTGGGTAGGGGGCTGCTCTGGTGCTTGAGGGGCTCACCATTACAGGGGGCCAGGAGGCAGAAAAGGGCCCAGTCACCATCAGCTCAGTAATGGTGGGAAACCCAGAGCCCTGCACTCTCTGAGAAAAGAAATCAGAGATTTGGACTGAGCTCCGAGGCTCAAAAGCTGGTGCGGGCGTGGGATGGTGGGACAGAGGCGGTGGCCTGGAACCTCCAGGGCTAGGTTAGTGACAAGGGGGGTGTAACTCAGCCCGGGCTTTATCTGTCATGGGACCTAAGTGTTGGGTGGATGTGGTTCAGACCCCATGGGCATGGGGACAGCTGGCCGGGACAGCCTGAGGCTTGTGCAGCATCACAGCCCAGCTGGGCTTGGGAGGTGTGAGAGGGTCAGAGCTTGTGGGGCTGCTCATGGGGACCCAGAACTACATGTGGGAATCAAGGAAACATGGTCACACCATGCCTCAGACCATGTCTTGAGAGGGGACGCAGACCAGGGTGTGCTGCAGCCTTTGCTCAGCCCTTGTTTGCTGCCCTGCTGGTGCTGGGAGCCGGCAGCTCTGCTGAGCCGAGCGCTATAATAAACCTGGGATTACCTCTGGGATGAGGAGCAGCTAAAGCACTTGAGAGCCAGGGGTTAGGAGGGCATTTTGATTTACGGATGAAGCGATCCCACAGATCACTTCTGCTCTTATAATCCCCCTTGGGCACCACAGGCTGCCTGCTGCAAATTCCTCCCGCCTCGAGAAAGTGCAAAATCACTTAGCAAAATCGCCAGATTTGAGTATTTAAACGTCACAGGCTGATCCTGTGGACATGGTTTCATGCAAAGCCCAAACCCCTCAGCTCTAGCCCTGTCCCCCGTAGTCCTGCTCCCCTGTCACCGAAACACAGTTCCTCTGGGTGCATTCCCAGGCAGTGCCTGTTTCCCTTGGAGGTAGGGTCTGGGAAGCTTCGTTCCTGAGGGACCGGGCAGCTTATGGCCAGGAAACACCGGAGCCACCGCTCCGTGGGGGCAGGAAGCTCCAGCAGACAGTCTGGCTGCTGGGGAAAGTTCAGCTCGGTGACATCTAGCTGCTTTTGAAGAGACATGCAAAGGAGAGGAGGGAGCAGGGCTGCTTGCCTCTGGTCTCTGCTGTTGGGGCCTCATCCAGCCCTGTCTTTGGGTTCTCCAGGCTGGGGAAACTGAGCCCTGGCTGTGCAGGGACAGCCAGGCTGGCTGCAGCCCCGGTGTTGTTCTCAGGTGATACCCAGCTCCCAGGGGCAGAGGGTGGTGAGCCCTAGCATGGGCAAGCAGGATCTGCTGAGCTTGTTCATGTGGGATTTTATCCTTTTCCCTCCTCGCCCAGGTCAGCCTCTCCACTGTGGGTTACGGAGACACTGTACCCGACACGCTGCTGGGCAGGGTGGTGGCATTTGGCTGTATCTCCTTTGGCATCATCCTCAATGGCATGCCCATCTCCATCCTCTACAACAAGTTTTCTGACTACTACGCCAAGCTGAAGGCCCATGAGAATGAGGCCAGCCGCTCGCTCAAGCTCTCCAGGAGGATCCGCTTGAAGGAGCGAGTTGTGCAGAAGCTGTCGGAGTGCTGCAGAGCTGACCCCCGCTGTCACCACTGACCCCCGCCCGCACACCACCCCGCCATGGCCTGTCCTCCTGCCTTGCAGCCTGGCTGTCTCTTCAGCAGGTCCTGTCCCCTGGGGAGGCTCCACCACTCAGGCAGGAGCAGCGAGTGGTAGCAGCACGCATGCTGTTGTGCAGGTGCTGCTGCTGGTGGGGGCTGTTTGGAGGAGTGAAATGTGCCCGTGACCGTCTTGTGACACGGTCACCGTTGCGTGCTGGAGCCTGCTGTCCCTCAGAGTGGTCGGTGAAGGACCAGTTAGAGAGCTCGCTGTGCAGCCCTGGCAGGATGTCTGCAGTCACGAGCCCTTCCAGGCAAACCCACTTCACCTCCCACCACCCTGGGAGCCTCGGGGCAGGGTCCTGGCTGGGGATGCTGCTGCGATGGGAACCACGGGCACCCCCGGGGTGCAGAGCTGGCAGCCAGAGCATCCCCAGGAACAGGCATTTAATAAACCAGGCCAAACCCATTCATTGTCTTGGAGGTCTTGCCACTTCGTGTAATTCAATAAACTGCTTGTAATGTGTGGGGTGAGGAGGGGATGTTTCCCTGGAGCTCACAACCACCTTTCCTGCCGGTCAGGGGAGGATGGGAGCTCTCATGGGACACAGAGGAGCCTGTCTGCACATTGGTTTGGGGATGAGGTACCTGGCCTGGGGAGTGGTGGAAGCGGAACTGGGGTGTCTACACGTGCTTAGGACACACTGGTTGTCTCTGCTGTGTGTTCAGGTCCTAGTGACAGTGGGGGATGTGTCTGCAGGGCACAGGGGAAAGATTTTTCCCTCCGTATCTAGTCAATGGGCTCCCTGGGGGGCATTCACCCTTCCCTGGGGTGGGATGGGGAGAGGGACCCCAGGCAGTAGTGGGGAAGAGCCAACAGCTGTGGGCGCTGCTTTTGGGTGAGCAGTGGGAGGAAACTGGTGCCCACTAGGGTGGGATTTGGACACCTGCAAGCTGGGCTTGGAGATGAAGAGCTGCTCGGGGGGCTTGTCCTGGTGTAAGCCTGGGACCACCATTAAGCTGCTGCTGTTGCAAGCTGTTGCTGATGGAAAGAGGCTTGGAGGGGCTGAGGGACAGCAGGGACAGCCAGGCTCCTGCTGAGTCCTGGACTGCAGGGGTCTGTGCCAGCGAGTGTGAGATGGGGACCCCTGCCCACATCCCCCCTGCACCTACACCCACTCCCTGGTACCCACATCAACACCCGTCCTCTCTGCTCCTCCCCAGTATAAATGCAATCCTGCACTGGTGGTCAGGTCTGCTTCCCACCCCATTTCTCTTCCATGAAGAACCTTCCTTCTGGTTGCAGCGCAGCCTCCTCCAAGCTCTCTCCCAGAGCTGCCCACCACCCACCCACCCACCCACCCTGGCAGCATCACCTATGGGCACCTCTACATCCCCCACCCCATCACCGCATCCTGCCACATGCCCCCATCGCCTGCTCAGGAATTGTCTCCCACCCTCCATTTTGGGCTGGCTGATGGAGCCTGACATCATTTGGCTTCCAAGGAATGGGGCTCCACAGCCCAACACACCCTCCCCCAGAGACTGCGCTGTGGCTGCATCTTCATCTCTCCGCTTGCACCTCCCTCCCGTGTTTTGGCCATCTCCTACCCCAGCAGTGGTTCCACAAACATCTCCTTGGAGAACAGCACATTTAATAGTTCCTCTGAATTCATTTTACAAGTCCCAACAATGCAGAAATGTACAGACATTTACAGGCCACTGTACAGGCAGTTTCTGTCATATATTAGTGCTCTTGCTATATACATATAGTACAGCCTGTGGGAAGCCTCTGCGTGGGCAAGGAGACCTGCACTCCCACGCAGGGCACCCCGAAATGGAGCCATCGTCCCTGGGCTGCAGAGTCGCGTGGGCTCATTCAGGTCGATTTAATCAGAGCTTGGCCCTGAGTCTTCCTGGGCACTACCAGGGGGTGATGCCACCCAGGGCAGAGCTGGGCACCCCTTGCTTTCCTCACCCTGGTCTCTTTTGTGTAGTTTTGTGGGATGGAGACCCCCGCAAAGACACTCTGGAGGGAGCAGGAGCAGCCTTTGCCATGGTGGAACTTCCACCTTCCTCCTCCACCTGCCTCAGTGGCAGCCGCAGCTCCCGGCCACCATGTCATCGTACTGCTTGAGGACCACGTTCTCGTCATCGTCAAAGTAGAGGAGGTTGATGGAGTAGAGCTTGTCGGGGACACAGCAAGGGCTGCTGACGCCCTCGCTCAGCTTGAGGGCATTGATGATGGACTGCACGGTGGCGTGGTTTGTCGGCCGCATGTTCTCGCCCAGCGGGAAGGGGCAGGAGCCCTTGCAATGGTAGGCGTTGTACCCCCGTGGTGAGATGATCCAGCCGGACCAACCAATCTCCTCAAAGTCCACGGACAAGGGATGTCTCTGGCAGGGCTGGAGCCGGTCCAGCGAGCGGATGCTGCGTGGCCTGGTCAGCTTGGGTATCGGCATCTTTGCAGGGAGAACGGGAGCCTGAGGCTGTAAATCTGCCAGAAATGAGGACCCGATGCCGTTAGCCATCGCGGGAGCCTGGGAGGAGGGAGAACACGGCGTGTGTTCCCCCCCTCCCCGGCCACCCCTCCCCACCTCACACGTTTTGTCTGCGCCACCTGGTGCAGCAAGCCCTCCAGTCACAGCCTGTCACCAGCCCAGGCAGAGCCACCAGGAGGTGACAACCTCACAGCCCCACGGCCGTGCTCATCAGGGCAAGCAAAATGCAGATTTACACCCGTGAGCCTGCACCCCTGCACGGACTAGGCCAGAAAGGAGATGGCCTCTCCCTCTGGCCAGAGAAGGAGCCATGGATTTGAAGGCACCCAGGCATGCAGAGCACCCCAGCATCCCAGGGGCGAGGGAACAGCGGCACCACAGGAGCCGTGTCGGGGGCGACGGGACCCACCTGGGAAGCCGGTCATGGGCAGGGACGCTCCCCGACGCCCATCGTCTGTGAACAGGACCAACATGGGCTTCTTGCTCTCGTGGTGGTCCCCGCCGGATGCGAACTGCAGTGGGGGGGGGTCAAGCGGGCTGCCGCCCAGGCCTTGGACCCTCACCAGCAAACCCTGGTTGCTGCTTTCATCTTCCATCCAGTCGCGAACCTGGGGAACCAAACCAGTGTCACCGTGGCAGGACGGGCACGGCGCTGGTGTCCCCAGCAGACCTGGTGGTCCGTCAGCAGCGTAGTGGCACGAGCCGGGACCACCCACGGCCACACTGTGTTCCCCAGCCCTGGGCAAAGGGGCTGTGCTGTTGTGGTACAGGGGACACCACGGCAGCAGCCAGCACCGGTGTTACCTGCAGAGCAGTGGAACCAGCCCGGGGCAGGACGGAGCAGCCCCTGGGGCTCTTGGCAGGGCTTTGACCCCCCCACCCAAAGGCTGTTCCTCCCCCACCCCCGTTGCTGCAGAGGGTCTGGATGGCAAATTGTGTTGGAGCCCCTGAGGCCTCTGGGGTTGAAATGGGTTAAAAAAAGCTGGGTGGCACAAAGTCCCTCTTGTGCCACCCAAACCAGGGAAGAGCACTCACCGCCTGCGTGATGGCAAAGACCTCCCAGCCCGAGCTCTGCAGCGAGACCAGCCTGGTTGCCAGCAGCTTCTTCCCACCGGGCGCGTCCGGCTCACTCTTCTCCAGCACTTGGTAGACGCTGACCTGGGGAAGGCAGCGAAGGGCAGTTACCACCAGAGGGTCCTGCCAGACGGGAGAGACCCTGACACAGCGAGCGGGGAGAGAAAAGGCAGGAGATGGGGGGGAGTTGGTGGCTTGGGTTTGTCACAGCCTGCAGGTGCCTTGGCTGGTCCGTGCACCGATCAGAACAACATCGAATCATTGTGATTCTCTGTGCAATGCAGTGACACTTCAGTTGTTGAACTTCACGGACCCAGGCCGTGCCCCGGCTGCAGGCGAGTGACCACAGCCTGGCAGTGGCATCCGGAGGCATAGGCTGGGAATGTGCCCCATCCCTGTCCCTGTCTCCATCCCCACCCTCATTGTCATCCTCATCCTCACCCCGTCCCCATCCCATCCTCACCCCGTCCCCATCGCATCCTCCTCCTCACCTGGCAGAAGAAGTGCTTTTTGGGCCCATCGGTGGCCCTCGGCCAGAGGCGGAAGAGATGCAGTTCTGCCGTCAGGATCTTCTCGTTCTTGGCCACGCTGGAGAGGACGAAGAGGAACTGCATGTTCTCTCTGTGAGCTGCAGGGAAGGACAGTTGGGAAGCGGAGCCAAACCAGGGGTGGCACCTCCACCAGCAGCGCTTGGCCCCTTCCCGCAGCCCCGTCCCCAGTGCTGCGGGGACCCCCTGTCCTTACTTTTATCCAAGAAGCTGCGGACCGTGTTGCCCTCCAGGATGTCGGGGTTCTTGGTGACACCGTCTGCGTTGGCGACGGTGTTGAACAGATCCACCATGTACTGGGGAGGCTGCTTGGAGTGAGAGGGGGGAGGTGGAGGATCTTCCATGCCAAAGACCTCCAGGAGCCTCTTCAGAGCCTCAGCCCGCCGGCTCGCCACGCTGTCCAGACTCGGGCATGCCGGCTTGGCCAGGGCCAGCAGCAGCAGGACAGTCCCCAGCATGGCTCTGCTGTCCCTTTCCCAGCTCCACTTCCCTCTGCCTGCCTGGTGCTGCATTTATAACTCACTGGAAAGATGGATTGGAGTCAAATATGCACATGAGCAATCAGGAGGGTAAAGAGAGCTAATTGCCATGCTAACAAGGTGTGAAGCTGGGCTCCTGGGCACCCTGCACCAATTAGCCCCAGTACACAAGTGGGAGGGGAGGAGGGCTCACCCCAGTGCTCCGGGGCTGGCGGGGGACATGGGGTTCTCGGGCCGTGCAGCCCCTCGGTGAGGTCCTGGCTGGGATGCGTTTGCTCTCGGTAGGAGACTAACTGGTTTTTAATGATGGCACTAATGGGACAAACAGGAGGACCTTTGTGCAGAGGAATGCAGCCCCTCCAGAACCGAGTGGGCTGGACGAGCGTCCCCTTCCCACCGCTCTCCTGCTGCAGCAGCCCCCGCTTCCCTGCGCCGCAGCCAGGAGCGAGAAGCAGCGAGTGTCAGTGTGTTATGGTTTGAGAAAAACCCATAACACTCTATTGTCGTTTAGACAATTATTCTATTACCTGATGACCCCTCCCAACTCGGGAAAGGGGAATCGGGAAACAGAAGGAAACACAAGGGTTGAAATATAAATAGATTTAATAGACTAAGACTAAATAATTAACAATAAGACTAAAGAACCAGTATTAATCCTGATACTGATACAAGATCCAGGAATTATACTCAGCCAATTATATCAGCAGGAAGCTGTGCACTCCCAGCAGGGACAGCAAATGGCGGACACTGCCAGCGCAATGGCTTCAGGAGGAAGGGAAGGCCTCAGGGGTCCGGCACTAAGGCAAGGAGTTGTCTGGACCTGACGCCATCAAGGGAGAGAGAGCTACGCAGCAAACTTTTCTAATTTATATTGAATGTGACGTTCATGGTACGAAATAATCCTGTTGGCCAGCCTGGGTCAAATGCCCAGGCCTTGCTCCTCCTTGTCCCTGCACCTGGCAAGGCTCAAAAACACCAAGACCTTGAATCCCACAGACCCTGGCTGGCTATAAAGTAAATATTTTCACAAATTCAAACACTAGAATCTTCTAGAAGTACAATTTTCCCCAGTATTAGAAGAAAAGTTAGTCCTGTGTCTCTCACAGTGAGACACAGGACACAGTGTCACACTGCTGTCCCCGTGGCACGTCCCTGATGAGCAGGGTGGGTGCATGGAGCACCCTCACACAGCAGGGATGGCCCAGGCTCAGCGTCCCCAACGCTCCCCGTGGTGACGCCCGTGAGATGGAGCCCGAGGAGCCGAGACCACGAGGAAAGCGTGTCCTCAGCAGCGAACGGGGAGCCCCAGGAGGTGCAGCCCCCCCCCCAGCAGCGCTGCCAGGCTTGGGCTGTGGCAGTAACAGCAGCAGGAGGAATCAAACCACCATTAAGCTTTGTCTTTTAAAAAGCCAGCCAATTAGTTTCCTGGGGATTAAAAGGCCCTTGCTGCTAATTCCTGAAATATCACAGGAACCCTATGTACTGTGGATGACAGGATAAAAGCCAATTCTTTTGCTTTTAGTCCCCAAACACAGAGAGACTGTGTTGGTGAAGGTGGACGTGTTGACAAAGTGCAGGTGGACTCTACATTTGCCATTTGTTTTAATGCCAGGTGATGTAACGGAAGAAATTAGCATTATACAATGCCTAACAGTGCATCAGATAAAATGAGCAGGATTAGAAAGAGCCTGTTAGATCTTATAGGGACCCCCCCTGTGGACGAGGCTCTGCGAGAGGCTTGGTGTGGAGAGGTGAAGTTGCAGGAGCAGAGCGAGCACAATCCGTCTGTCCGTCTGCCGGCTGGGACTCAGCGGGGCTCCCCGGCTGAAGCACTCCCAGGCCAATGCAGTAGGAGACAAGCTGAAGGCTACTTGTCCAGCTGGTGGCTATAATTTTTTCTAACACAACACCTGGCAGGTGAAATTACCCAGAAGAGGCAGGAAGGCAATGACAGGCTTGAGTTAATTGATAGAGGAAACTATTCGCATCTTCTGGATCCTTTCCTTCCCCTTCCCCGCTCACTTCCCCAGTGTCCTGCAGGACGACTGGGGCTGCCTGCAGAAGGGATCTCCATGCCCCAACGTGCCTACCTGCCCATTTCCCTCTCCCCTCCCACTCCTGCTTCTCCATTTTGTACGTGGGAGCAGCTGGGCCCATGCAGCCCCCAGCTCCTGCCGGGCGGCCGCGTCCCTCTTGGTGCTGCATCCTCCCGGGACGCCCGGGCAGAGCGAGGGGGAGCCGTGCAGTGGAGCCCCCAGGGAGCTGCAAATTGCCCACGATGTTAATTTGACAAGCTGCAAACCATTTTGTGAAGGATTCATTTATAGAAACTTTGTTCAAACCAGTTTTTATTAAAAAAAAATAGCCTTCTCTCATTTACATATACTACAGACAGTCTGGCAGGGGTCTTGCGGGAGCCCCACCTGCAGGTCCCTGGCCCCACTGCCCCCAGCACTTCGCTGCCGGGTGGCAATGACACTGTGACCACAGGTCCCGGCAGCTCCTGAAGGTGTGTACGAAACACTGGTGAGGGGTGCAGCGGCTGGAGGCAGCTTCTACCCAAACCAGACATTTCTCTCTGCCTTGGGAGTCCCTGCAGTTAGAGACAAACCTGGTACGTCCCCCGCCCCCCAGGCCCCGGGGCCCCAAGTGCCATTGCCTGGAAAAAGGGCAGATGCCCTGGACCAGGGCTGGGGAGAAGGGAGGCAGCATCTGTTCCTCACCCCTGGTGTAGCCCAGAGAACTGTCTCCTCCCTCTCTGCCTGCGCAGACCAGGGATTTCTTACTTTGTGGTTTGATTTGCTTCCCTTTGCATTTGCTACATTTTTTGTGTCTGTAGGTGACACAAAATGCTGCTCCCCTGGCCTGAGACAACCATCTGGACCAACCCTGCCCCAGAGCATCCTCCTCCTTCTCCTCCTCCTCCTCCAACCCCACGCATTGCAGGCAGGGAGCAGGAATGGCACATCCCAGGCTGGAGAAAGCCGCTGTCAGGACCCTCTTCCCATCTGTGTCTGCCGTTGTGGGGGACCACAAGGGCTAGAACCAGCTGCCCAACGCCCCGAATTGCGCATCCTCGTCAGGTTTTTCTTTGTCCCGCGGAGCGACGGAGCTGTGTGCTGCTGTGGCACCGCCGCAAACACTGCTCTGCTTCACCTTCGTGGTCAGGCACGGCCCAGAGGGTGAGTGGTGGGTGCTTCCCAAAAATCCATCCCCGTGGCACCCTCCCGGGTCCTGCCCCGGGAGCAGCAGGAACAGGGACAGCTGGGATCTGCCTGGGGATGTGTGCGGATGTGCCCGGGAAGGAGAATGGCTGGATGCTGGCAGCTGTGCTTACCTAAGCATGCAGGGATCCCCCGAGGAGCAGCTGCCCAAGCACCTTCCCACATCAATTTCCTGGAAAGATTTGCAGAACAAAGGTGTGAAAATCCCCTGCAGCACCTTCACTGGGGACACCCCAGGGGACCGGCTGTGCCCGGCACTTCGCCCTGAATGTACGGCCCGAGAGGCTGCAGCAGCGAGGCAAAGCTTGTCAGGAGAAGTATTTTGGGGGCACACCAGTGTTCGAGTCAGAAGTCCCCGTGCACAAAGGTATGATGAAGTAGAGTCTCCGTTGAACTGAGCTTAAGACATATCTAATGATTAAATAATTTTTAAAATAAATATCACACTGCTCCCTTAACTATTTTTTAAAGAAACCCTCATCCCCCCAAAAAAAGCCCATTTGTTACTTTATGGCACTGATGTATCCATAAATTAGTGTATTGGATTTCATAGCATGGGATAATAGAAGTGTGAGCTTTTTGCCACTAGGGTTTGTGGCCAGGGCATGCTTAGCTCAGGGTGAAGTCGCCCACATCAGAGCACCCACCCGGTTGTTCAAACCCCCCCATGGGTCCAGCAGCACGGCCGAGCCCACGGGAGAGGAGACCAAGCCACAGGAAACCACGCTTGAACCATTCCTCCCCGTGTCCCGCGGAGTTGTGCACAATTTCATAATAACATTTCACCTGGGAAACGCAGCAGCATTTTTCCTTCATTTCGCAGTTCTCCAGCGTCTGAACTACCTCCCCACCATGTGAGTTTTTGACTAGAGCAGTTTTTGACTAGACTGAAGCAGTTGAACTTTGTGGGCATGTGGAAAAGTCCATCTACAAGGGAATAAGAAGGAAATTTAACCCGGGGCTGCACCTGAGGCCGCTCCGGCTGCGGCATCTTCACCGGGGCTCTGCCGGGTGGCACAGACAGAGCGTGGTTCCCAGTGTCCAGCACCTAGCACAGAGAGGGACATTCTCTGTGTGAGGGTCCCCCCTGAGTTTGGGGCTCATTCCTTCACCAGCTCAGGGCCTCGGTGATAGCTTTTGCTCCTCCATCTCTGTTTCAGACCACCAGGCAAAGGGAGGATATTCTGGGCCAAATTGGGAATCCTGCACCTGACCCTGTGAAAGCCCCATCTCTGGGGACACAGCCTGAGCTATTACACCTTAGCTTTAAGAAAAAAAGTCTTTGAACATAAAATATCCATGGCAGCACTTTTCCCAGAGACATGCTCTCTCACCAGGGAATATTATTCACCATTTACTCATACAGCATTTCTCTCTGGATTTGCCAGGGGTATGTGCCCTGCACGGGCTTCTCAGATGCTGGAGCCAGTGTCCCCAGTGTGCCCAGTGTCCCCGGCTCTCCTGGAGATATATTCCCATGGGCATCTCCAAAGGCTTTGCTCTGGGCTGGGCTCTCAGCTCCCCATACAGGCAGATAAACTGGCTGGGTCAGGGGTGACAGAGGCAGCATCTCCCCACCATGAGTTAGAACAGAATCACAGAATCGTTATGGTTGGAAGGGACTTTTACGATCATGAACTCCAACCATAAACCCAGCACTGCCCAAACCACCACTGACCCATGTCCCTCAGCACCACGTCTGCCCAGCTTTTAAATCCCTCCAGGGATGGTAACTCCACCACTGCCCTGGGCAGCCTCTTCCAAGGCTTGATAACCCTTTCTGTGAAAAAATTGTTCCTAATATCCATCCTCTCTGTGAGGCCATTTCCTCTTGAGCTATTGCATCATGGGGTGGAGCAATGCTGGTACAAGAAAGGAGGAAAGGGGAGGCAGGCGATGGCCCTGGCTCTGGGGATGCAGGACCAAGTCAGTCCTGCTTCCCCTTTTCTTTCCCTATTCAAGTTTTAACTCAATGAAAAATTCCCAGGCTAAAAACAACTTATGTTCATCTTGGACATCCCTAGTCTAGCTGCTAAGGAAGCCATGTGGCAAGCAGGGCAAAGGGGGACTTTGGGTGGACAGGCCAAGAGCCCACATCTGGGCTGCTGTGTCACCTCCAGGCCAGGACATGGCACTGATGCCGGTCCTGGCCAGCCCTGGCAGGGGCTGCACAGCTGGAGAGGAGACAGAAGCTCCTCCAGCAATAACTCACGGCCAGTTGGAAGGAAACAGGCACAGCCTGTCCTGCCTGGCTCAGCCTGAACCTACATTCTGTGCAGAAAGAAGCAGTTTGTCTGCTCAGCCTCCCAGTTTTTTTTTTTTCTCTCTCAATTAAATTAGGATTATAATCCCCGTTGCCTGAGCTAGAGGAGGGGAAGGAGGGAGGCTGAGGAGATGGCTCAGTCGGTCTTGGGTTTTGGCTCTAAACGGGACCTAGTCTTGCCCTGTCCCAGCCCTTGGGTGCGGGTCCTTCAGGATTTGTGTGTGGTTCCTGGCTCTAAAATGATTGTGAGAGTTTCCTGCCCCCTCCCAGCTCCTTCTTCAGCTGCTGGAGGAGATTTCTTTGTTCCAGGCTGGGGCCGTGTTTTCAGGAGAGGCAAAAGCATTTTCTGAAAGCAAATCTCTCTGGGATGCCTTAAGAGGAGAACACAAAATGGCAAACGATTTTTAGAAGCCAGTATTTCTCAGTGAGATTTTTAACATCCCCCACCCCTGTCATTGCCAGTCTTTAACATGACACTGAAAGTGTCAGCCTGACTTTAGAGGAAAAATCCAGAAGGAAAGTGCCGAGACCTGCCCTAGGGCAGAGGCGAAGCTGGGGACGAGTCCACATTTCCCAGCCCTGGGCCATTATCACCAAATGAGCCACCGTCCATTAGCCACCCTGGGGACAACAGCCTTGTCCAGCACCTTCCAGTCACACGTCTGGGAAGTAAATGCCAATTCTTCCCCCTCTGGAAAAAAGCACTTCACGCTGCCTAATTTTCTTTCCCCCTGGCTGTGCCCTGCAGCCCGGTCACAGAAGCCAAGGGCTGGGGATGGAGGAGCAGAGCCTTCACACAGAATTACACAGAATCTTCATGGTTGGAAACCTCTGAAATCACCCAGACTCCAACCATACAGACACAAAATCTTATGAAGAGCGATTGAAGGAGCTGGGGCTGTTTAGTTTGAGGAAGAGGAGGCTGAGGGGAGACCTCATCACTCTCTACAACTACTTGAAAGGACATTGTAGAGAAGTTGGTGCTGGTCTCTTCTCACAGGTAATTAATGACAGAAGGAGAGGGAATGGCTTCAAGCTCCAACAGGGTAGGTTTAGACTGGACATGAGGAAAGAGTTCTTCATGGAAAGAGTGGTCGGGCATTGGAATAGGCTGCCCAGGAAGGTGATTGAGTCACCATCCCAGAATGTGTTTAAGAGTCCTTTGGATGTGGTGTTGGGGGATGTGGTGTAGGGGAGAACTTTGTAGAGTAGCGTTGATGGTTGGACTTGATGATCCCAAGGGTATTTTCCAACCTGAACAATTCTATGATTCTATGAAAAGACCCCCACAATCTTGGCCACTAGAGCATGCCCTGAAGTGCCACATCTACAAGCTTCTTAAATACCTCCAGGGATGGTGACTCCACCATCTCCCTGGGCAGGCCATCCCAGTGCCTGACTGCTCTTTCAGTAAAATAATTCTTCCCAATATCTAATCTAAACCTCCCCTGCTGCAACTTTAGACCATTTCCTCTGGTCCTGTCATTATTCCCTTGGGAGAAGAGGCCAACCCTCACCTCTCTACACCCTCCTTTCAGGCAGTTGTAGAGTCCTTCTCCAGCTCTCCAGGACAGGAGACGCTCAGCCACAAGTGGAGCCCTTTGGGGATGGTTCTCCCCACCACCCTCCTGCTTCCCCAGCACCTCCAGCTCCTTGGCTGGAGCCTCCAGGTCCTGCTGGGACTTGCCCTGGTCTCTGTCCCTCTCTAGTGGCTGCTGCACAGCCCTGTCACAGCAGCCGCCGGGAAGGCTTTAGGGGGATGGGGTTAGATGCAGAAACGCCAATAAAGTGACATCAACAAATTCCAGGAGAACTGATTTTATCAAGCAGATGTGGAAAATCATTTCAACATGACCTTCCATCCTGATAAAAATGGATGATTTCATCTTCCCTGAGGTGACTGGGCTTAGTTTATGTGTGAACTCACAATGCAGCACACCAGTTCAGGATGAACCATTTCAGCTTCCAACCCAAATCATTCCATGATTCCAAGAGGCTCAGCAATGGGCTTTCTGCAATGCAGAAGCCAAGAGCAGATATTTTAAAACATGTATAAAATCACAGCCCCAGGCACCAGAGTATGACCTTCACCAGACCCAGCAGCCATCAGGGAGGACAGAGACAGACTTTTCTCACCTTCTTGCTTCTAAGGAAATCGAGCATGGAGGAGTGTCTGGAAAGCCCTGGGAGGCCAGGATGGGGGGAGCTGGTCCACTGGGATGGGCAGCTGGACTAGCACTTTCCGACATCCACACTGACAGGACTGCCAGAGACATCTGGGAAACACCAGGACAAAGGGATTCCTCCTCACTATTTGCGTGATGCTGGGGAGACCCAAGCTCAGACCAGGGCCAAGTATGATGCAAACCACTGAAGAAGAAGACACGGTCCACCCCTGGGAAGTCTGCCTGGGAGAGAGACTCCTTCAACCTGAGCACCTGCAGAAATCCCAGAGAGAAAGCCCTGCACTGGTGCTGCACACGCGTCTGCTGGGTTTGCAGACCAGAGGGAAGACATTTCATAACAGATTGGTAAATGTGCTACCGAATAAAAAGTACGCAATTAAAAATTCACTCGGAAGCAGCAGGTTTTATATTCATTAGTGAGCTCATGAAGGATGTGGTGAGAATAGATGAACATA
>JAHREE010150555.1:0-15332 GCA_033628505.1 Tringa tobata
CTATGCAACGAGGCTGGAGTCTGTACCTCTGAGAAGCAGAGCCATACCTGAAAATGAGCAATAAGAGCCCAGAGACAACAGGATGCAGGAGCAGAGGTGATCTCCATTCCTGCCTTTTTTTTTTTCACCCTGGCCAGGGCATTGCAAAGACAAATGAGAAATTTGTTCAGCGCCTGGCTCCAGTGAACGTGATCGGTCTTTAATGAATATGAGCATGAAAGAGATTCATTAAACTAAAAAGACTGTTGTCCCGAGGCTGTATGTTGGAAGGACCAGGTTGGAGGCCATCTACAGCAAAGTTACACTCAATACCTGCACGTATTGTGGATGCACGTCAGAGGAATAACGTATCCCAGAAGGCAAACGCCATGCAAACAATCATTTCTACTGGTGAATGTCATCTGTTTGATATCAGCCTAATTTTCTGCAGTGACACAAAGCAGACTTGGTCCTCGCTGTGTGGAGCGCTTCGTTAGCCTGTGTGCAACCTAGTGCTCTGGCCCAGCTACTCCTTCAGGCTGCGTGTTGACATGCGCTGGGGATCTGGAGTCTCCAAAGCATTTAGGCAAGATTGTATCGTGGTGCAGCCATTTCTTTCACTTCTCTACACTGAATTACGTCCTCCCGCTCCTTGGAAATACAGTAGAAATATGTTGCTTGAAGAGCTTACTGTTCCTTACTGTCTGGTTTTGCTGAAGTTGTGCTGACGGATCAGGAAGGGCTTAGAAAAGGACATTAGGAGAATGATCAGAGATCTGGAAAACCTGCCCACAGAAGGTCAGTCTAGTTTATCCAACACCGTGACCTAATGATATCCTAGATGTACTTTGAATAAAGAGCTTTCTGATTAGTGGGTGGCTTTTTCCTCTCCCAGGAACAGGGTTGGCAAAATAGGAAACGAGGCTCTTGTGGGTTTTTTTTGTGTTTTGGTTTTTAAGTTGGAAGGGTGATTTCTATTGGCTTCAAGCTCCAACAGGGTAGGTTTAGACTGGACATTATGAAAGAATTCTTCACGGAAAGAGTGGTCGGGCATTGGAATAGGCTGCCCAGGGAGGGGGTTGAGTCACCATCCCTGGATGTGTTTAAGAGACGATTAGATGTGGTGCTGAGGGATATGGTGTAGGGGAGGACTTTGTAGAGTAGGGTAGATGGTTGGACTCGATGATCCCAAGGGTCTCTTCCAAGCTAGATGATTCTATGATTCTATTAACCACTGCTTTCCTGGATATATGATGAGATCTTCACAATTTTCAGTCTTTAAGATTTAAACTTTTTATTTCTGGAGTCAGGAGAGGATTTTATGGTCTGTGGTGGTAGGAGCTGGTGTTCAAGCAGCCTCGATGCTTGCAGTTGTGTATAACTGGCTGCAGGGACCTTTCTGGTTCCTTCCAGCATAGCGTCCCTCAGCCTGCAGCTTCCAAAAGAACCCTGTCCTTTGATTTTCAGGGAGAATGAAAGTTTGAATGAAGCAACCCCTGCCCTAAGATTTTCCAGTGTAAGAGGTCAAATGGTCGGCAATGCTTCTACGTGGTCATAAATCTGTGACTCTACAAACTCAACTCAGTACGTGGTGGAAGCTGCTCTTCCATTGAAGAAGCTCCAAAACCCTTGCTTTACCAACAAGATTTTGCTAGGAGCTCCCTTAGTGATGCTGTGCTGTATCTAAGCAGGCTTCAGAAAGCTCCCAGATAGATTCAGCACTGCACAGGAGCTAGATAGTGGTGAAATCTCATCTAGCGCGTGCCCTGGAATTACCGCTCATCCCTCTTTATAATAAATGAGTGCTATTTGGCTACCGTCTTTCTAAAGCTGTAATGCAGCAGCATCCTGGAGTGCAAGAGTCCTATCTTAGATGGTTACATTCAAAACATACCCTAGGGACTGTTAGCAAAATTTATAATCATCCCTTTAGAATCCCAGGATTAAATTCTAAGTGGCAAGCAAATAAATAAACAATGCTTCTCCCTAATGCCTATTTATTTACTGTAGATCAATGGAACATTCAAGGATGAAATTGGTTTTCTTAGAGGATTAAAAAAAATATTTAAAATGGGCTTTATTATGAGAATTAATATTGTGGATTCTGGAAGGGTGAAGGGTTAGCATGAGCCAGGTTATCAAAAACTGGTATCATAAACAGAATCATAAATTCTGTAAGAAGTATTTAGGGGTAAGAGGAGAGAAATGAAGTTAAAGGACAAGTCATTTTGGTTCATCAGTTTGACATCCTGCTAAAAGAAGTCTGTGAAGTTGCCTACTGGTGCTGGAAACTGGGCAAACAATATGGAAATGTGTGCAGCAGAAATGCATCGATGCGCTGCGTTGTACCAACACCTGTAATTGCAAAACCTCTTTTGGGGCAGAATGTTTTGTAACAGGTCCTGTGGTTTCCCCACTTTCTCGTACCTGGTCCAGAACAGCAGATGACATTTGGAAGGATGTTGTTGGAGAAGGTCCAGAGAAGGCCACGAAGATTATCAGATGGCTGAAGCCTCTCTGCTGTGAGGACAGGCTGAGAGAGTTGGGGGGGTTCAGCCTGGAGAAGAGAAGGGAGACCTTATAGCAGGCTTTTAGTACGTGAAGGGCTCCTACAGGAGAGATGGGGAGGGACTCTTGATCCAGGAGTGTAGCCATAGGATGAGGGGTGTGGTTTTAAACTGAAAGAGGGGAGATTTAGATGGGATATTGGGAAGAAATTCTTTGCTGTGAGGGTGGTGAGAGCCTGGCCCAGGTTGCCCAGAGAAGTTGTGGCTGCCCCATCCCTGGAGGGGTTCAAGGCCAGGTTGGAGGGGGCTTGGAGCAGCCTGGTCTGGTGGGAGGTGTCCTTGCCCGTGGCAGGGGGTGGGAACTGGATGGTCTTTAAGGTCCCTTAACCATTTTATGGTTCTGTGATTTGTGTGCAGAGCCCAACTGACACACTGAGCTTCCACTCTTACCTCCTCTCACCAAAGCGTGTGAGGGGATGATTCCCATTTCTCCCGCTGTTGGAATAGGCTATGACTGTCGATGCTGTTTTCCTTGTCTGGCTTTTCCCTGGCCCGCTCATCTGACTGAGTTTGGAAGGGAACAAACAAATTATTTTGTTTCTGTTTTACCAAAAGGAAGAAGAATAGTAGGAGAGGAGGGTTTAGGGCTGTTTGCTGAAGTTCGGAATGGTTTGGAGTGCTGTGGATTGGGGCACTTGGTGCTATCACCTCATAAAAAAAAAAAAAAGCAGAGTGCTCTCTTTTCACGGGAAAAACAAAAAAAAAATGTGAAAAACCAATATTAGCAGCCACAGAATGAAAGAACAGTCAATGCAGTCTATAAAACCAGAGTTGTCAGACCATAGCAGCAGTAAACGTCCAGGTGAAACGAAGACTTGTGAAATAAAAGTCTAATCTTGAAAATATATTGTATTTGTATAGAATTTTTTCTTCTCTCTCCTTCTGTTTTTTCCTCTCGGTGGTTTCTGAGTGAGTTTTAGTGTTCTCGAAGCCTAGCGGTATTGCAACTCTGTTGATGAAGATCTAGAATGTAGTCTCTACTGAGGGGACAATGAAGTGTATGTACTCTCTGTACTGTGTACATTGAATCTATAGGGGCATACCTGTGTTCACTAAGAGCTCCTTCATATGCTGCATGTATCTTCTATACCCTTCCATGTTTAAAATCTTCTTGTTTTCTCTGCAGGGCCTGCACAGGTCCTTTTTTTTTTTTTTTTTTGAGTCCTATTTTTACTGCAAGCTTTATCCAAGCTGTTGTGATGGGGTATCATCTGGATGGTTCACCTTCAAGGCTGTCAAATCCTCCCGTTGAAGCTGTGTCTATGGTATTGTTCTCAAGGCTGGGGAGAGCTCGTTAACTAAATTTCCCAGAGCCAGTGACAACTTGTGATCGTGGCAGGTCAAGAGGGAAGGTTCCTTTTGACCCATTCTTTGAGGACAGGTCTCGTTTTCTGATTTAAAACTCTTCTTCCACGGGGGACCCTGCCAGGATCCTTCCTGGACCCTGCCAGGCTGCTGTGTGCCAGTCCACCAGGGCAAGCAAAAGAGTTAAATATCCTGGGGGGCGTCTGTGAATCGCAGGCTCCGCACGGGAGACGAGGGATGGCAGTGATGGAAGCAACTATGAAAAAGAATAACAGAAGCGTTCGGTTAATGATGGCTGAAATCTTCTGAAGGGGAAGGAGGGGAAAGAAATTTGAGTACTAGATAGTGAATAGGAGCCTGAAGGAATGTGGAAAATATGTACGGTGGCAAAGAGAGAGACTGCAGAGGTCTATAAATGATGCAGGAAATTGTGAAGGCTAAGATACAGTTGGGGGACTGATTATATATATACGGTGGACTTAAAAATCCTTACAGGCGCCTGGAGAGGTTACCTGAAAAAGAAACTTTGCGTGATGGGACTAAAAGGCATTGCTAATTGATAACGATAGACTCTGCTTTTGAAAGGCCATGAGTATTTTAAAAGATGGGAGGGATGATTGCAGGCTTTGCAAATGAACTCTGTCTGCTTCAGGGGGGGGGGAGGNAGGTGAAATATTTCTCTACGCTTTGTTCGACGGCTGGAATTTTGGGGTTGTTGTCAGGGAAGTGCTTATGGCTGTAAATTGCAATTTTTTAAAACTCTCTCTCTTTAATTTAGAAGTCCTTTGTCCCATTTGCTGCATTAGTCTTACAGTTCTTGCTTTAGGCTTATATTAAAAGTTGGCAGTCTCGGCTGGAGGAAAACTAGGGGATAGGTCAGATACTAATTAATTTCATGCTAATTGTGCCATAATTCGAAATCCAGTGGATTAGTTTCTGTGGGAGAGCTGAAATATATGGAAAGGCAAAAATGAGTAAGGATAATTAATCTCTGTAAAATTGCTTGGAATGCTCTAAGAAAAGGAGGTTTTCTTGTTGCTTTTATTTTCCGTTTGAAACCTTTTAAAGGCGCCTATGCCGTGGATTACGTGGAAGTTTCATTTCTGCCGAATGACACCTCTTTGTTCCTCAAACCCCTAAAAGAAACACCCCCAGCAACTGCCTGGGCTCTCGGTGAGGATTCCCTCCTCGTAGGATGAGCCTTGAGGATGGTTTTGGACAGATCTACGGTGGAAGGACTGAGCTGGGTGGAAGCTGGAACCCCGCGTCAGGTGAGAATGGCATTGCTCAGCCCCCTGTAACCCACTGAGCTGAAGGACAACCCCAGTGGTTCCAGGTGGATTTCGTGAGCCGTACTCTGGAGTGTGCAACTGCGCCGGGTTCAGCGGAGCCCCCCACCCCGTGCAAGGGTAGGGAGTGCTGGGGGGTTTGCCAGAAGTTGGAGCTTGTTGGGGTGCTTCATCCTGAGCTCCTTCCGTGCCTGCTCAGGAGAGGGAGATCTCTTACCCAAAAAGATGATCTTGTGCAAGGGGGAAGAGCTCCTATTCTCTCACCGAGAAGGGGAGTCCCGACCTTTGAGCTGTGTGTCTGGAAAGAAGAAAATATTGCTTGTCCATATGTTTCTTTTCTAGAAGTGGACGAGGCTGGAATGGACAAGGGGCGGATGCAAACCACTTCTCCTTGCTCTCCGTGCTTCCCTTCCACCATGTCTCCAGTGACTGGTGGGAGAGCTTCACTCGGAGCCAGGCTGGGGGTAGTAATTTACTGCTGGCCTCTAAGGGCCTTAAATTACCACATGCCCTGGAGAACAGCAGTCACAGAGGTAGAGCTGTGGCTCAGAAGTGTGTCCCATGCACACCACCTCTAAGCTCTTTCCCACACACACAGAGCGCCCACATCTGCCTGATGTCCCAAAACCAACCTGTGTGTTTCCAGGCTGGCTCCTGGTCCAAGGTATCTCTGCGTGGGGCTGATTATAGAGCTGTGTATTTTCCTTGGAGTTTTCTCCCCACCCGTTGTCAGCCTGCTAGAGTTCAGTGACCTAGTTCTGAACCGTCAGAGAGCAGCGACTTCCCAAGTAATCCTCTCTCCCTCTGAAATCCAAGGAGCTCCAACTCAACGAGGAGGTGTGTTGGGGGGGGGGGGTGGAGTGGTGGAGTTTTCACAACCAAACTCCTTTTTGTTTTGCTTTCTACTTGCAAGCACCGAGCAGAAGTTCAAATGCCATTACGAAGGAGAAAGCTTTATGATTAATTACACCTGGTACAGATATAATTTAAAGGTATTGACTTGTCTGAAGTAAGTGCCAGACGGTGCAATAGGGGAGGCAGGAAGTGGCTGGTGGAGATTGCTGAACCAAGCTGGAATCCAAAGTCAGGGAGAGGAAGCGCATCATCATTTAACTTTGCTCGGCAGAAAACTGATGCAATCGCTGATGGACACTGATATCAAAGGGGGAAAAATCATGACAAATTCTTTGTGCTTTTAAAATTAATGTAAAGCTAATCAATAGCTTGACTTGGTGCAATATAAAAATGTAGTACTGGGACCTCCATTAAAATGATTTTTCTTTAAACCTATATTCTGGGATTGCTATTAGAGGGGCTGTAGAGATAATAATGGCAGTTAAAAGACAGCTTTCTAATTCCCATCAGGTTGTTGCATTTCACTGCAACTAGTCTGTAGCTGCGCTGGGAACTAGGTAATGTCAGCCCTTGAAAGATTATATTTTCTTTAGCTTTTTTTTTTCTTTATGGACCAGGGGGTCCCTAGGAATATTTAAGATAGCTTTTAAATGGGGTCAGGGATGGAAAGGAGGAGAAGCCATTGGACTGGACTATACTCGCTGTGCTGAAAGAGCTCATGGCTTTCTCCCCCCAGCCCCCCACCCTCTCTCTCCAGCAAACTGTGACCATATGGGAATCTGTGAGTCAAAGTTCAGAAACCAACCAGCTGCCTTAGGTGTCTGATAACAGACCATACTGTGGTGAGGGCTCACTTATCTTTGATAACCCACGTGTCTAAAATGAGAATATGCGTATTTTTTCTCAACTTTGTGGGTGTATTTTATCACCTTGGGCGCACATTCTTCGCTCTCTCCCTCAAGCTGGTCATAATTGCTTAATGGTTACGACTGTGCCATCTGTAGAAGTGTTACATCGTTCACCGCAGCCCTTCTCAGAGACATCTATTCATCTCAAATTGTGTCTCTGCGGGTGCCGGTCACGGAGACTCCACAACTCAGTGCCCCTGGAGCTGACTGGTGATTCATTCCTCCAGAGTTTCATGACGTTGGCCGTGCAGAAGCCAAAAGTGAGCCTCCTGCCCCACGCGTTTCTCCCTCCGCCTTTCCTCAAACGCGCTTGATTGACATCATGAGATTGCGGGCGTGGAAAACTCTTGCACAAAGCGTGAGTGTTGTGCAACCAGGTGAAATTTGCCTGCTTTAGAAGTGGCCTTTTTTCTGTCTGCGCAGGGCACTATTCCAGTTCTGGTTTTACTTTGCCTCTGCTGAGCAGCCTCTGCAATGAAAACACCACAGTGTTTGCTGGACTGTGCAACCAAAATAGATTGGTCAGGCTTGGTGCCTCTCCATCACCTCAAATGAGATCTCAGCTTCCCTGTCATCTCAGATTAGATCTCAGCTTCCCCTTGCTGGTCTTCCGAATCCTCTTCAGGCTGAGAGCAGGAGATGCTTGAGCCTGCAGATGTTGTAACTCAGATCCTACAAAGAGATGTCCCTAAGCAAGGAGTTCAGGGTAAAGAAGCATCTAACCACAAATGTTCTGTGGTTTCCCAAACCCTTCTGCAGTCAATAAGCTTTGCCCAATTCTGTGCCACATCGTGCTTCGAAGATGCCAGGAGGAGGAGCAGAAGCCATAGAGGAAGTTTGTGACATGAAGGGAACAAAGAAAGGCAGAATGGAACCATGGAGACTGAGGAGAAAGCACATCCATATGGAGGAAGCCTGGAGGTGCTGAGTGGTGCTAGAGAGATGGTCTGGTCATCCTGCTTTTCCTGTGAAAGGTGCTGATAGTTTCCTCCCTCCAATATTAAGAGTGTTGATGGTTTCTGCAACTGGAAGGAGAGAAGGGAGAGTGTTTAGGTGAGAAGGAGTAGATGTGGAGGTATCAATAAAAACAAAGCAAGAAACATCAAATGAAAAGGTAGAGGAGAAAAAAAGCCAGGCCTGGAGTCAGGAATGGGTGAGGGAACCATATCTGAATACTGTGTAGGACAGAGGAGACACTGTCTCCTCTTTTCTTGAAGTATCTCATTTTTGCTCAGAGAGTTACTGCATCATTCTTGGCAGGTAGATCTGCACCTTAATTATTGCGTGTTCTCCCATTACTTTCTCTTCCTACTTTCTCTGCCAGGAAGATCCCAGAGCAGCAGATCTCAAATCTGGGAAGCGTTTCCTGCTAGACCTTTGGTCTGTGCCTGGGCCCAGCTGGTATCAGGACAACATAGTGGCTGCAGCTGGCAATTTTGGATAACCAGAGAGGGGGGAGCTGACAGATTTGAGGTTGTACAGTCAGAAGATCCTAGTTTGTGGCAGATGCTCCTGTAGAACTTAACTAAGGTTCTGGGGCAGCTTCTTCTCATCATTTTTCAGAGGTCCTAGAGGGGATGGTTTCAGGATTTGAGGTTCCTCATCCTCAGAATCTGTCTCCAGGTATGAATGAGATAAAGTTGCAAAATGTTTTGGTGTTGTATGCTGCCCTTCTCCTGAGTTGATCCTGTGGCTTTTTTTGATGGTAAGTACAACTTCATCAGGAATGCTTCTGGTATAGCTCTGCTACAGTTCCTTTCTGACAGCAGCAACCGCAAATATGATTTCTCCATAAATCTATTTTACTTTTGTGGAATTGTTGCATCTGCTCTGGCCATGATGATGCTAATTACCCATGCCACGTGGCTGAAGTAGATTATTTAGCAAAGAACTGGAATACTCTACTTTTACTGCCTCAGCGTGGCTCTTAAACGTGGCATAGGGTTTGTTTATCGGCTCTTACTTAGGACTTGATGTAGATAGATGGGGGTGTGGGAATGGAGGGGACCTCCAAAGGTTAACGTGAGCATCTGGTCAGGATGCTAATGGAGTGTCACTGTGGGGGAGATTTTGAAGGCCTGGAGATGGCATTGTGAGTTGTTTTGAAAACTGCCAATTGTTGTCAGTATGTTGACAATTATTTTCAATTTGTTTTGTTTTGTTTTTTAATTGTGGAAATGTTCCCAGAAGCTTAGTAAATGAGGACATGTTCTTATAAGTATTCAGCTAATATGTTAAAGCTCACATGGTCCAGCTTTGGTTATGAAACCTACTCCTTGAAGTTGATGTCATTTGTCCCCTAGAAGGTCCGTGTTCAGAAGAGGTGCCCCTAGTTTTGGGATCAGGCTGTTTCTCTCAACCTGCAAAGCGCCGGGGCTTAGAATATGCTGCTTTGAAAACGGACGTGCAGCCTCACAAATGGATTTAATCCCAGCCCAACACATGGCTCTGTTTGTGGACATGGGATGCCAGAAAACCACAATGTATTCTGTATGATCTTTGTAAGCTCCATGCAAAACTGCTGAACCAAAAAAACTAGTCTTAAACAATCAAGATCAAGGATTGGGCTTGCGGAGGTGTTATATGGTTGGTTTTCTTTGGTCCCTTAGAGATTTTCTTTTTCAAAGATGATGGAGATGGTTGAAACTTCTGCGTGTCTGTTGCATTCAAAAATAGCCGGCAAAATACTGTCCTGAGCGGCTCCGTGAGATTTCCTTCTCCTTTTGTGTGTGCTCAGGATCAAAATCAAGTGGCTTCCTCACAGTGAGAAATCAGTTAGTAATTCCCAATAGTGCAGTGGGGACATGGGAGCTCTGGAAAATCGTCCCAAAGTGTGAACTGGCAAGGTCTGAAACAGATGGAAGGCTTTTAGCTTCTTGCTCACGTAGTTGCGTGAGTCCCATGGAAAATGTGCGACTTGTGTTTCTCTGCTAATAACATCTACACAGAGAAACTTACTGGGGGGGTGTGTGTGTGCCTCCTACAGTGTGACATTGCATGAGGTAGCTTGGCAGCGTAAAAAAAGAAAGGTAAAAAAATTAGATCTATTTGTTTTTAACCCTTGTGCTATCCCTCACTGGTGTCAAGATGCGGATTAAGAACAATTCCCCTCCTTCATTCACTTTCTTTTGCTGTAAATGAGTATTCCCAGTGATTAAGTGCTGACTTCTGGCCATGGGAGTCCTTCCTGCTTTGCTGTGTGCTCAAAGCTGTGTTGTGCTCCTCCAGCAGGCGCTGCGCGGTGAGGCGATGAGCAGGATGGAGAGTGGGATTACACGGGATTTCTTGACGCCTCTGACAAGCTGAAATGAGTACTACTTAGAGACCATGTTATCCCTCACTGTTTACGGGAGTGGCAGAATTTAGGTCCTTTGTTTCTGAAAACTGTTGTTTCTCATTCTATGCATTTCAGTTCTGCAAAGTGTTTTTCATGGAAAAAGAGAGAAATAAAACTTGCAAGGACGGGAAGTTTTGCTTTGCCTGCTGGTAAGCCTGGTACTACAAAATACTTTCTTGCAAAACCTATGCTGACTTGTGCAAAGTAACACCTTGGTTTACACCAGTCCAAGATTCAAAGCATCCAAACTCATCTGGGGGAAGGAAATACATAAAGTGAAGTTATTAGGAATTCCTCTCCGTATGTTTTCCTTCTATGTCTTCTGCGGTCCATCTGTGAAACGCACCATACGAGGGAAGCACAGGGAGTGGGAGATCAGCATAGTGGGAAGACAAAAACAATGAAACCTCAATGAATTGATGATGAAAGGGAGGGAGACAAAAAGGCTCTGAGGAGAGCTGTGGATGAGCCGAGGGAAAAGAAGGGAGAACATCGTGTCCGAATCCCCAAAGGAAAAAAAAAAGGGGGCCGCAGCACCATCGACCAATTGAGCTGAAATGAGCAAATGAATGAATGGGGAGAACAGCAATAAGCTGATGCAGTTTGCAGCATGCAGAATTGGAAACAGAGTTTTCAGAAAGGAATGGAATCCATTTTGCCACTTGCGTTTGCATGGAGCAGGACCTTCATCTCCCACTGGTTTGCCTGTCTTCTCAGTGGACCGACTGGAGAAACCAGGTGTGATTCAGAGGAGAAGGAGAGAGGGGGCATCTGGCTCTCAATTTGTTGTGCTCCTTCTGCTTCGTATCAGTGCCACAGAGTAAAGTTTTGTATTAGGGAAATTGGGACCTTCACTAAGAACGTATATCACGTTAGATGATACATTACTGTTCCAATCCCAGGTCACAAACATCCAAAAATAGCTCGTGTGGACACGTGGGGCAGGTCCTAGGCTCTGGTGAATGATATTTAGTGCTCCGTGGGGAAGGAGAGAAAGGCTGTAATGAAATCACCAGCCTTAAACTAAGCTGCTTTTCTAAGGTGGCTCCCCCAGACCTCAGCAAAAAACCCCCGTGTCTGTGCAGGTTCAGCCGAGCTGCCTGTTGAATAGTTTGGTCAAACGCAGGAAGCGAGATCTTTGACCTTCTGCAGTGTCCTCATTGTAGACGCATGCATATAATTTCCAGTAATTTAACAGGAGCTTTAGTTTGAAAAAGATTTGGGTTTTATTACTTTCATTCATCATCATTAACTCATGCCATGTGGCGGAGAGGAGGGAATGACATATTTCCGCAATTAGATTCAGTATTTTGCATGAAAAAATGAGCTGTTACAGCAAATGCTGCTTTTGAAACGGGGACTAAAACCAACGGAAACAAAAAGTTGTGATGTGTGCTTGGAAGAGAAGAGTTAAAAAGGGATATTTTTGCAATGAAGTCTTCTTTAAGTTGTGGTTAGGAATGATTTAGCCTTCTAACCTATTCCTACTGTGTACTTGGCCCGCGTTCAAAAAATGTTTTCATCCCGTACCTTGATGCGCTTCTAATCCCTCTGTTGCAAATGTGCTCTGCTTTCTGCTCCCTCTTAAAAGGTGTGCTGCCTTCCTCTGCTCAAAGCCCCTTTGCGGAGGGCGGCCTTCGGTTTGCCAGGGGAGTGTGAAATTTCATTTGATTTTTTTTTAGTTGCTTTGCTTGAGTTTTGATTTAGCCGAGCCCCGACAACTTAACGTAAAACACAGCTAGGAAAATCCTATTTCCTCTGGTGCGGGATGCAAAAGGGGCTCAGTGCTTCGGGGTGGCTTGGCTCTGGGCTGAGGTGCTCTTCGAGGCCTTCGCTACGCTTTATTTTTTGAAGGAAACGAAGGGCCCGATCCTCTTTTCTGTGAAGTTGGAGGGACGTTTGCCATCGATTAAGATGGGAACAACGTGGGGGCCCGACGCTGGTAATGAAACCCAAAACCAGGCGAGCTTTATGTGGTGGTGTGTTCCTGCCAGCATTCCTCACCGCTGCGTGTGTGACACATGCTCCCTTGATAATCTAATGAAGAATACGTGTAGGCCCAAACATGTATTTTATTTTACATAGCAGGCTGCGTTTGGGGTAATTTGCCTTTTCTCCTTGTTAGGCGTCTCAGGCGTGTGGATGTTAGCATGAGCCAGGGCTCCTGACAGCTTTTCTGTTTCCCTTCTTGGGATGTTGGTTTTCTCTTCTGCATGTTCAATTACATGTGCACATTCATCTATCATTAGTTCCCGTTCACTGGAGGATATTTTGCAGAGCTCTTTCCGCGACATTCATAATACTCTTATCCATGATTCGGCTTTCTTACTGACAGCAAAAGTTCAATCCTTTTTGCTGCTGTTTTATTCATTTTATAGTTCCGTCTAGATAAACTACTTACAAGTTCTGTGGTGGAAGTTTAACAATTTGGTTGAATTTGTCCCTTCTAATTCAATTGTGCATTGAATTCTGTTCAAATTTAGATTTATTCGTACTGTTTTTAAGGCATTTAAAAATGTAAGCTCCTCATTTATCAGGATTTCTCTGGTGATTGCCTTCTTACATTGTTGTCATAATTCTCACTGGATTTTTTGTTGTTGTTGCTCTCACTCTTCTTTGGAAAAATGATTCTCATCTTTTGATTATGCTTGCCAGCTCATCTCTGTTTCAGAGAAAAAAAATGATCGTTTGTGCTAGTGCACTCAATTACCTATCAGAGTCACAGAATTGTAGGGGTTGGAAGGGACCTCTGGAGATCATCTCTCCAACCCCCTGCCAGAGCAGGGCCACCCAGAGCAGGTTGCACAGGAACGTGTCCACATGGGTTTGGAATGTCTCCAGAGATGGACACTCCACTGTCTCTCTGGGCAGCCTGCACCAGGGCTCTGCTACTCTTCCAGGAAAGAAGTTTTTCCTCATGTTCAGATGAAACTTCCAGTGTTCCACTTTGTGCCAGTTGCCCCTTGTCCTGTCACTGGCCACCACTGAGAAGAGCCTGACCCCATCCTCTTGACACCTGCCCTTTAGCTATTGCTCAGCATTGATGAGGTCCCCTCTCAGCCTCAGGTCATCTCACCAGAGAGATGCTCCAGTCCCCTGATCATCTTCATAGGCTTCTTATAGGCTGCCCAGCCTATGAGTCTGAGTCACCTCCTGCCCGTGAAAGGAGGCAGGAGGAGGTACATCTGATGAGCTTTCTCTGCACAGTCTGGAACTGACAGCTCTCCCACTGCCCAAGGGTGTCCCCACGCCTCTGCCCAGGGCTCCATCTTTGCTCTCCTAGAAGAGCTGGGAGCTGCCCAGAGACAAACTACTACGGTTTCTCCTCGCTTTGGCTGCCCTCAAGACTCTTTTTGGTGGATTATCCGCCATGGAAAAAAACAGAAAAAAATGTCAGCTAAACTCAGGTTGTAACATATTTTCTTGTGACCTCACACAGGAATAATTCAGACCTCGTTCCATTTCTCTCCTGCATCTTGGACCCTTGTCTTGTGAGAATGGTAAAACTTGCCCTCTGCGTGGAGGCCCTCAGTTCTTACTCCTCGTTTCAAACACACATAGGAGACAGCAAAAGACTAGTGGAGTAAAAGCTTTCTGTTTGGCTCTCAGGTAGATTTTCATGATGATATGCTAAAATGCATTCTCCAGCATTTGGCACAGATGACAGAGAAGAGATTTCACCAATAATTTATTTCTTTTACTAATAATTTATCTGGCTATTGATCTAGTTTGAGTTTGGCTCCAGCTCTGCCCTTCAGCGGCTTTTGTAAACAGGTTTTTCTTATCTCCATGAGTCAGGGTTTGACTTTCCCACTCTGTGCTATAAATTACACCTGTGTCTCCAGTACCATGCTAATGCCTGGGATTTAGTGAAAAAAGGAATTTGAACTCAACTTTTTATCCTGGAAGGCTTTGCCTTTTCCATTACTCAAGTTCCACACTGAGACATCTTTCTCTCTGCTCCTTCAGCACCTTTACAGACAGACAGAAGAGCTGCCTGAAACAAATTAATTTCCCACCTTTTGGAATCTGTTTCACTCTACCTTCTTAAGTTTTTAGAGTTATGTTTTAATTAGTATTTAAAGGTAAAGTGAGGAAGGGTCGAAACACTCCTCATGTAAGAAACATACCCATAGAAGCAAATAAGACTCATTGCACTCAGGGAGATTATTAATATGAGGCAAGTTTACTCAAGAAATTCTAGAATCGGGCCCATGATACTGAATTTGATTTAATTCACTCATACATAATGATTACCCACAGCTCTGAGCAGATGTAGTAATGACTACAATTACTTGCAGATCATTTTTTATTATGATTAAATCTGTACATGATATTATTCTTGAGGCAGCAATTTTTAATATTCAGCTTGCTCCCCTCCCTCGTCAACATTGACTGTGTACAAGGTGAGAGGCACATCCCCAGTTCAGCAGGGAATAGTTTTCTGCCATGAGCAGACTTTGGGTTGGGTTGGAGCCTATTGGCCCATGAGCTTCATGTTCAAAGTTCGTCTTGGAAGCATCAAAATTGCATGCATGTGTGTGTTTTCAAATGTATTTCATAGAATGGTTCAGGTTAGAAGGGGCCTTAAAGATCATCTAGTTCCACCCCCCTGCTCTGGGCAGGGACAACTCCCAACAGACCAGGCTGCTCCAAGCCCCGTCCAACCTGGCCTTGAACCCCTCCAGGGATGGGGCAGCCACAGCTTCTCTGGGCAACCTGGGCCAGGCTCTCACCACCCTCACAGCAAAAAATTTCTTCCCCAGATCCCATCTCAATCTCCCCTCTTGCAGTTTAAAACCATTCCCACTCATCCTATAGCTCCTCTCCCTGACCAAGAGTCCCTCCCCAGCTTTCCTGTAGGCCCTCTTTAGGGACTGGAAGGAGCTCTAAGGTCTCTCCAGAGCCTTCTCTTCTCCAGGTTGAAGCCCCCCATCTCTCTCAGCCTGTCTTCACAGCAGAGGTGCTCCAGCCCTCTGATCATCTTCATGACCTCCTCTGGACCTACTCCAATGTGTCCATGTCCTTCCTGTGCCGAGGACTCCAGAGCTGGACGCAGTGCTCCAGGTGAGGTCTCACCACAGTGGAGCAG
>JAHREE010150556.1:0-12502 GCA_033628505.1 Tringa tobata
GCCTTGGCCCGCCCGGTGCAGAACTGCTGCGGGTCCCGGGGTGCGTGTTTATCGGGAGGTGTCAGAGGGAAGGGGAAGGTCGGCCGATAATGAAGGCACTGCTCCGGTTCCTTACCACTTGTCACACCTGGTGTGACACCACAGGATCTGAACCATGCTGGCCACGCAGGGAACGCCATCAGATGCGGTGCATTTTCACATCCTTCCCCACGCAGGAGAACAGGGTTTGTTTACATAGGGGTTTTGTTTTCCTTTATTTCAGCCCTGCTTTTGCTGAGCAGGAGGGAAGGGAATTTACCTGCAACTGGCCCCAGACAGACCTCTCCTCTCCAAACAAGGGAAAATTATGCTCTGGATGCCAACTTTGGTCCTAAACCTGCTGCCTGAGGAGCAGACCCTGCAGTTTGTGTCCTAGGGGATCGATTGCATCCCTACAGAGAGCAGCGAGGTGGGGAATTCAGCTACAGACTTGACTGCTGGAAGGACTTTGTTGCCATGTGGCCTCTTGCAAGCCATGGACACAAACGTGCCTGACTGAGCTGAGGTGGGATCAGGTCCTTGGAAGTCAGTCTGAGAATAACAGGCAGGAATACAGCTGGCATGTGTGAGCACACAGGGAGCTTTCACCAATTTGAGATGCTGCTCTGCATCTATCTTTAAAAATCAGTGCATTTTCTGATTAAATATAAAACCCTACACGTCATGACTCCAGCAATGCGGGCTGGGCTGTTGTGGTGTTTATTTTTAAAGACAACAATATAGCAGCTGAGTTATTGTGACACCTCCTGCATATTGTGCAGTAGCTTTTTCACTTCGACATCTCCATATTAGTGAAAACTGTGACAGCTACATGCCAAGGATTATTAATAGGGCAGGCAGGCTTTACGTCCCTGCAGAATAAGGGTTGGAAAGCAGGGTAGACACTCTCCCTCAGCTGGTCAGCACCCTGGTCCCCTTTTCACATGTGGAGAAACAGAGCCGCTGGAGCTTGGGCTTGGTACAAGGGCAGTGAGATGTGGTTTGTAACCAGGCTGGGTCACTGCTGTCCCCTCGCCAAGCTGAGTCCTGCCTCTCTGCTGAGATCTGCCTTCAGTGGGAGGCACTGGAGCAAGTCTGGAGTGTGTCTCGTGTTCCCTGCCAGGCTTGTCACCTTGCTGCCATGTGGGGGAAAGGAAGGGACAATGGGATGCAGAAGGGTTTGGCCCTCAGCTATGTGATGATTCAGATGTGCAGTGCCTGAGTTGAGAGCTTTACCCTCCTTGGCCCCCAGCACAGAACAGACTGGCCTTGCAGGTGACCGTCCCAAATCCATTACAGGAATTGGGTATCTACTATAGAGATGATTATGTTAAGTGCAGAAGAAATATGTGGCGTACAAATGCCGTGCTTTGTATCACATGTTGGAAATTGGGGGCTGTGGGGGTGAAAGCCCAGGAGCCCGGCTCTCACTTTGCAACAACTGGCAGTCGCTCCTTTCCAAGCGGGAAATGAAATGTTCCTTTATTGGCTTTTATCCTGGCTACAAAATGTTCCATTTTTTCTTTTTCTTTTTTCTTTTTTTTTTCTTTTTCCTGCTTACTTTCTTTCAGGAAACACACTAATTTATGGTATAATCTTGGCAAATCCCAATCCAAGGGAACACAAACTCACTTGTGCCTAGTAAATGACTCTTTTATGGGCCTGTCTCCAGCCGGGCCATGTATCTGTGTCTGAAGAAGAGCAAATTATAACCTGGCCCAAGCAGTGGGCCCACGTGTGTCAGCAGAGGTGAGAATGGCCTGGGCAAGGCAGCAAAGCATTGTGTGGAGGAGCCTTGAACACCTCCCGGTGAGAGGAGGGGATTCCCACAGCCCACCTCAGACCTGGCTCAGGAAATGAGGGGGTTTCCAGCGGAAGGGAGCTCTGAGCTGGAGCGTAGGACCTCTCCAAGAACCAACATTTGTCTGCTACAAGGCGGTTTTACGGCGATGTTGGGAAGCTGCAGCTGAAACGGATTGATCCCCCGCTCCCCTCACACCTCAGCCCCTGGGTGAGGGATGCTGGGCTCTCATCACAGCCAGGGCTGGGCCGCAGTCGGGCTGAGCTTGCCCGTGGGTTTCCAGGGAGTGCTCCTGGGGAAGCTGGACCACCCTTTGGAGCAGCCACAGAGAGCAGCCAGGGGCTCAGCTGCCGATGCTGACAGCTTAGTCGCAGGCCTGACACTGCACAGGGACCTGGTGTGGGAAGATGGCAAAGGTGTCTCCAGGCCGAGAGATAACCAGGACATGGGGGCTGGAGGAGGCACTTCCCCCTCTCTGGCAGCACCCTGCTTGGCATCAGCCTTCCTGGAGGAAGGTGCTGTGCCTGCCTTTACCATCGCTGAGGCACTGCACTACGCATGGAGATCTCAGGTTGTACCACACCGTGTCCACACTGAGATTTGCCTTTCACCGCATCCTGAGCTTGCCCAAGCCTGTGGCCTCGTCTGGCTGGATAGCAGGAGCGGTGCCCCTCTCTGAGCTGGTGCAGGACTGGGCCTCTCCCGTGCCTCCATGATGCTCTTCTGCCATTGCTCCGACTTCCCGGGACGTACATGTCTAGCGGCATCCTGACTCGCCAGGTCGGTTGGCCACTGGCACAGGAGCCTTGTTACCCAGGGACCGGGAGTTTATATTTAGCATTGATAATGGAGCAATAGGCTGTCCCAGTCCCCAGCCCCAGCAGGAAGGGTTCGTACAGGGATGTCCTAATGAGACCAGAGCAACTTCCTATTCGTTCCTAAAAGGAGCAGACTAACAAAGCTGCCAAAAATAAATCTGTTTAATGAAGAGCCTTTGTAAATTATTCAGATATCATATCCCACTCCAGCAGTGGTTCAAGGAGAGAAGCTGTACAGACACTTTCTTCTCTGAAGCTATGGACACAAGGTGAAAGTCATGCTGTCATTGCAATGGAAATGCAGGCTTTAAGATACTGCTTTTACCCTGAGAATACTGTCTCTTTTACCTGGAATTAAAGGGGAAGAAATAAAAAAGGCACAGCAGCAATTCAGGCCCTGAGACAAGGAAGGATTTTTCCTTTCCCCCCCCGCCTCAGGACCACTTTCGAGTCCCAACACCTAAAGCCGACCACATACACAAGTGCTTTGCAGGATCGAGTCTGAGAAATTCGGGCTCCCTTTGGCACTGCATGCCTCAGCACGGTGCAGACAGGACCTCGCTGGAGGTTCAGGCACCGGCTCCTCCTGTGCTTCTCAGTTGTGGTTTGGATGCTGTGGATTTTTTCCAGTAGAAACAGGGCTGAGACCCACCAAACCTATTAAATTTCAGCTGCCATCCATACACCAGCTGCTAGCAAATCCCAGTCCCTCCCTGCGATGTAGAGCCTGGCTTTGCAGAGTGCCATCCCCCACTGCCCCCCCCTATTCAGTCATCTGGGAGGCATTTTATAAGGCACAGTGGTTGGTAGCGCATGGGCCTTTAGCCACAGCCTGTCTCATGCCACGCTGCTGGAGCTCACAGGCTTCTTCCCTCTTTCCCAGCCCATCTTCGCTGGCAGCGGGGCCAGCTCTGGCCAGGGCTGGGCAGAGGAGCTGCTGGCGGCTGCTCTCCAGCAGCGCTGCCGGACACGCGCCTGCCCTCAGCAGCTTGGGCACAGTGGCAAAACTCTTGTGCAAAGTTTCCCTCCTGACTTTAATATGAAACCACGTGGCTTCCAGTGCTTTAAAGCTGCAGGGTTTAATCCTGTGTTTTGCTTCAGCCTCTCAGGACTACATTGAGGTTTCCCTCGCACCCTGCCCTCAGCACTTCGCTGTTGCAGGCAGGCAGCAGGGCCTGCCTGTGGGACAGGGCAGCATCTCTCGGGTACACAGGGAGGCACAGAGCACGTGCCGGCTGGGGTCCCCAGGTGGGTTGCCTGGGCCATCCCCACACATCCTGTGGGCAGCCCTGTGTCCCACAGCATGGGCCGTGTTCTCCCTCCCCACACACTGCTGCCATGGGCCATGCACAGGCTCTGCCCGTGAGTCAGGCCAGGCCCTGCAGGGCCATCGGGACCCCAGCAGCACCAGGGGCCAGAGCAGAGGCTGGCAGGGGCTGGCACCTGGGCACCAGGCTCCCACCTTGCTTCTTGAAGCCCCTCACCCACCCCTGCCCCTTCCCTCTCCTGGCAGCTGCTGCAGTGCAGCCACCTGGGGCTTCCCTACACCATGGCTGCTGGCGGCAGGAGTGCTGCCAGCCGCCCAGTTTGCTCAGCTGGAGGCAGCTCCCACGGCCAGGGCCTGGGGACCGCCCTGTCCCTGTGGCACCTCGGCGCGGCCCCAGCTCCCTGCCACGTCTAGGCCAGCTCCCGGGGGACCTGAGGCTGTGCTCTCCCTTATCACCCCTCTTATCACAGGGATTATTGGCTTTTTATATTAAACTTTCTCCAGATAGCATAACGCAATCTACCAGACGCCTGGCAAGGGCTTGGCAGGCCCAGGAGTGATTTATAAGCAATCTGTCTCTGCGGTCTCTCTCACACACACAGGCTGTTTCTTCCTCTCCCTCGCCACCTCCCAGCTCTCCCCGTTGCCGCCGTTAGCAAGGGCTGGAATGAGCCGTGGGGCTGCCCCACAGAGGACATGTCCCCCACACCACAGGCCGGGATGGCAGCACCGTCCCTGCCACAGCCATCAGCCATCTTGCCCGCCCCTGGGTCTGCTGGGCATGGGGCCTCTGGGCCCCCCCGCGTCCCAGCAGGTGGCGACTGCCCAGATGGGAAAGGTCCTGCCGACACCGGTGGTGATGCCAGTGCCATGTGGCTGGGTGGCTGCATCTCTCGGGGCTGTGTCCACGTCCCCAGCACATGCCCCCTGTCCATTATCGCATTTCTCACATCTTCCTCTGAAGTGTCTGCTGCCGGGCTCTGTCAGGGCCAGATACTGAGCCATTGATCTGACCCTGCCCTCGGCAGCCACTCGCAGCCCCCTCTGCTCTGCCAGGCTGGGGGCAGGCCAGAGGCAAATCCCTCCATTGCAGCTGCCGACTTAAACACTCTCCTGGGAATAGGCAAGGGAGTGCAGTGTTCGCACAGCAAACACAGGGCAGGATCCATGTTTGGTTACTGACACCTTACTCCAGCAATAATTTGAAGCTGGGCTGGTTCCTGCAGTCGGTCCCACTCTTCCTGGCTGAGGGGAGGAAACCAGCAGGTTCCTGCTCTCAGCCTGGACCAAGTGCAGGTCCTGCTCTGCCCACTGCATCCCTTGGCAGATCTCACTGCTCGTCACCGAGATTTCCTCGCCAAAGCCAGGTCCTGCTGGAGCTGGCACTGGCTGGAGTGGCTCTGTGGAGTTGTTCCTTGTCTTGAGCTCCAAGGAACGGCTGATAACCCTGGCAGAAAGCGTGTGCTACCTCTTTGTACCCTGCAGAGGCTGCCCAGCACATGGCGCTGGGACACCTGGGGTGACCTGCTGGTGCTCCTTGCCCACTCCTGAAGGCTCTCACCTGCCACACATCCCAGCCCCCAACCCCTGTCACTGCTCAGCCCCAAGTGCTCCTGTCCCCTGGGACACCCAGGTGCTCATGACGGGACACAGCAGCACCCCAGCAGCTCAGCTCCCGCACAGGGTAGCAGACAAAGTGCTTGTTCTGCACCATATCCCCACATTACTGCGCTCATTTCCTGAGGAAACTGTCTTGCTGCTTGCCCTCAGAGGCAAAAATGAACTTAATTCCAAATTCCCCGCCTATACCAAGAAGAAAAATGAGAAACTGCCCCATGGACGTGCACAGGTCCCAGCCAGAGATGGCCTGTGGGCAGAAAGGGCTTTTCTCCAAGGAAGAGCCTTGGTCCGGTCAGGCTTTTTACAGCTGGTAAAACATTTCCCCCCTTTTTGATCCTGTTTTATCAGTGACTTGGAATAATTGGGTTCTGTTCCTCAGTGTGGCTGCCCCCCGCTTCAGCTGTGGCCTGTGTTTTTGCTGCAGACTGATTAGGGGTAATTACCATCCTTTTTACCAGCTGAAGTGCAAGGAACAGTTCGTGCTCCTTGCAGGAAACAGGGAAGGGATTTTACAGCCGAGGCGTGATGAGGAAGCCCATGGCAAGGATGACTATTTCAGTCTGCCTGCTCCCGGGCCAGGGCTGGGGCAGCATCAAGCTCCAGGGAAGGGCTGAGCTCTGGGTGTCTCAGGCATTTGGTGGGAGATAAACAGGAAGTTTGAAGCTGTAACACCATCTGGAGGTCCAGGGGAATCCACTGATCCTTTTGCCATGAGAAGGCTCCTGGGCCGAGTAGCTTCCAGAAGCAGTATTTGAATCCCTCTGAAACAGAGACTGAACCTGATGGAGGGAGCACTCAGTTGGGGCTGGAATGGGCAAAGGAGGGGCTTCTAGACCAGGTCTGCTGTGTGTCATGGGCATGGCAAGGACTCACCTCTCTCTTCCTCTGTTTCCCTTGCTGGACAAAGGGAGTAATGACATACCAATTTTAAGGTCAAAGGGATCATCCGGGCTTTTCTCTCGCCTAATGTGAGGCAGATAATCTCTCCCCTGTATCACATTCCTCCTGCCCCTGTGCAGGATCACCACTTATCTCCTGCAAGGGAGTTCTGTCAAATGAATATTTGCAACAATTTCTGAGATTTGCACAGGGAAGACAGATTACTACATCCTTAAGTGTCTTCCTGTACTCAGCTAGTTTAGCAGCACTGCATTCCAGGTAGGGAGAACATTGCTTCCTGACCTCAATTTATGACAAAACACTGAAGCATGAGGCTGGATTGATTGCACAAGGAGATTGTGTCTTAGTAACTCGTGTGAATGCTGCAGCAGCTGTGTTAATTCATCATTCCTTTATTTATGAAATCTATGTGCAGGTTGAGTGCAATTAAATGATGTGCTTTGGGATCCTAGGGGATGAAAGGATCACGGTAAATGTAGGTTTGTTATCCTGATTTACTGTGCACTGAGCCCACCTTCAACAGCCATGACAAACCAGATGCGAAACATAAAGTTTAAAAATCCAGCAATTGCTGTCACAGGCTGCATTTGTCAGTGTGTTTGATCTGGGTGCCTTTCCCCCTCTTTTCAGAGAACTCAAGTCTCCTTGTGGCATCTTCTGGTGACAGGCAATTGAAGAGATGGTAAAAATAATTTTGGGGGAGGCTGAAACATTTGACACCCGCTCTGCAGTGATAACATCTGGCATGATCCGGCTTTAGGAAGAGATTTATGCACCGTACAGGTGGCCTCCTGGGCAGCATTTACAGACGGGGACCTGCAGCACAGGGAAGATGATGAAGGAGCTGATGAGGGGGGGAACCCCGGCTAACGCAAGGTTAGTGCTACTGTCATGATTTTACTGGTATAAAGGTGCTTTCATTTACCAAACGGTATTACTTTCCTTTTCCTTACTACAATAGCCATGCTGGCGTGCGATGGGAACTGCTGACCGTGCTCTGGCGGGGGGGGGTTAAAGAGCAGCAGGGGCCCGATCCTGAGCTGAAGCACCTGGCTCGGGAGGGAGGAGTTAAAGGGGTGGCTCTGGCTCAGACAGGCCGGCAGCATCTCGGCGGGGCTGTGGCTTGCTGGTGCCCTCCTGTGGAAGGCGAGGCTGGCGCTGGGGCCAGTGGCTCTGGGTGGAGGTGGTCCGCGCCCAGGGCTGGAGGTGGCGCTGGGGAGACCGAGGTAAGGCGGCTGCAGGGAGCCATGGGCGAGGGGGTGCTCTCAGGATGAGGTGCTGTGAGACAAGCCTGGCTGTGACCTGCTGGCACATGGGTGTCTGGCATGGGCTGAACTGACCCAGTTTGTCCTTGGCTCTTGGTCGGCACTGCTGGTCCACTCTCTGGCTGCAGGTGTCAGGGCCCCTATCCTCTTCCCTGCTGGAAAACGTGCCTTGCTTTCTGTTGGCCCCTGGCTTCTCTGTAATGGCTCTGCCTCCGTCCTCCTCTTCTTGGATCAGAAAGCGCCTGTGTACACCAGGAATTCGACTGTCCCTGCGCAGTCGCACCAGGTGGTTGGGTGTCTGGGCTGCCTGGCCCCATGGTGCTGGCCTGGCCGCCTGCATTCCCTGGCTGGTGGCACAGCTCTGCTGCACGCATGAGGGATGCTCCCAGGGCTGCTGCAATCCCTTCTCCTTGCTCTGTTCCAGAGACTACTTCAGTAATCCCAGTGGTCCTGGCCACTCATTAGCGCTGATGAGAGCTCAGGTAGTGTCTAATTGATGCCACCCCTTCCCCAGACACTGTGAGGGAAAAGCTGCTGCTGCTGAGGTGCAGGCAGGAACCTTGAAAGGGATGAAAAAGGAGGGGAGCAGGTGTGAGGCTACAGAAACACTTGGAAGGGGCTTTAAAGTGGGTCTTTTTTGAACACGGAAAAATGGTGAGCAGCATGAAGCTCAGATCAAAGAGGAGAGTGTTGTGTCCCGTCCTGTTCCTCCCACTGCCCACCTTTAACCAGAGCCTTACATCCTAGCACAGGGCCCAGCAGGCAGCAAAGCTCTGCTGTGCAATCCAGAAAGTATCTTGCCTCTCAGACCTGCAGAGTGGGGCTGGGGCCGCTCATCAGGCTCTTCTGGGGGGCTCGAAGGTGGGTCTGTGAAAGCTGGGCACGGGCCCTAGAGGGCACCTGGCACCGGGTCGCTCGTCCCTTATCAGCACTGGCTGCTCTGCGGGTGACGCCGGACCCAAGGAAAAGGGTCCCGGGTTGGCCGGGACACCGGGATGGGGCTCCGTCCGCCTAATATGATTTCCCCGCACCTCCGGCCGCTGCCTCACCCTCTCCTGGACGGACAGGGGGTGAGCGGTCGTCGGGAAGCTGCGGGTGGGGAAGCGGAGCTGCGGTGTCCCGGGGCGATGGGGGGCCGGGGCCGGCGGGGAGCGCCGCCCGCCCCGCTCCGCTGCTGCCCTCTGCCGAGCGCGGCCCCGCGTCTCGACCGGGACCGGCACCGGGGACAGGCCCTGCCCGCCCGCCCGCGGACCCTCCCGGCGCGACGGCCCCGAGGGATCCCAGGGGCGGCAGCAGAGGGCGGCGGTGGCCGGGGCCAGTGGGGGGATGCCTGGGGAGGAGAAAGGGCTTCGCTCAGTAACGGTACTTAAGCCATCGGCGCTGAAACCCACCGGGGCGCCCGGCGGGGTGCTGCTGGCAGGGACTTTGTGACAGTGACGCACCAGCTGCCTTCACTTTCAGATCACCTGCAGACCACCGCTCTGCTCCCTCCTCCTCCCTCTTCTCCCCGGTCATGCTCCCCTTCCATTTTGATCTGGCTGTGTGCTCTCAGCCATTCTCCTCTCCTCCAAACTGCTCGCAGACAGCTACCAGTGCCCGCTCCTGATCCCCCATCCTGCCCCTTGGAAGGGGTAACCATCACACCGGACACCTCCTAACGTGAGAAATAAGATTCTAGCTCAGCTCTGTGGGATTGCCAGTTCCTGGAGAGACACTGAGGAGTGAAACCCCACGATGCAGTCTTTCCAACTGGTAGAAGGTATAAAACGTTGACCGGCAGCAGGGCACTTCCAGCTGACAGAAAACATCACCCCAAAGCCCTGGGGGGGATCTATAACCCTGCACCGCTTCTGCTGCTGAAAGCTCATCTGAAAGGTGAATGGCAGTAACTAGTTCTTTCCAACAGCAGGAGGAAATGGTTGTTCAACTTACAAAATAACCGCAAAGCAGAAGATGTAATCAGGGTCCTGATTCAGCAAAGTACATGCTGAAGGAGGCGTGCACTTGGCTTCCAGAATATCCCTGTGTCTGTGTGTGCAGCTGAACTGGGGACCCTGTGCTCAGAGCACCTGGTTCCATTCAGGCAGGAGTAGTTCTCATCCTCTGGTTGCAAGCTGCTTTTTTTTTTAGGCAATAAACGTTTTCCTCAATTAAGCTGTTGATCAAGCAGCTGCAGCAAAAGCAGCTGGAACGTCCCTGCTGCCCTCTGCTCTCAAGCATCTGGAACTCAAAAGCACCTATGAAATGGGGCCAGAATGGAGAAAGGTAATGGGACTTTGAAATGTTTGCAATGCTATCTAGCAAGGTGTGCTTTCGTCCTGATGGGCACAGTGACTGAACACCCTTTACAAGGGCTGGGACCATCCTCTCTATAAATGAATGGGGGTCATCTTTGTGCTTAATAATATCTGCTGCAAATGTGGGACATGGAGGTAGTTGCTATGAAGTGGCTCGACACGTTCAGGATCAGCTTTCTGGGAGAAAAAAAAAAAAAAGGCAACTCTAGCAGTTCTGTTTGATCAAGATTCATGAAAACAGATGTCTGCCAGCAGGAACCAAGCAAGTGGTCCAGAGGATGGATGCAAATTTCGTTACTCCTTTTCTTTTGGCAAGCTGTGCAAGTTTCTTCAGGATCTTCTGGCCTTTAGATTTTGATCCTGCCTGGGTGAAGGTAGCCAAAACAATAGCCTCTAGCATATAGCACCTTGTGGTTCAAAGCAGCCCAGCAACTCCAGCTAGGTAACTCTTCAGGTGCTCCTGAGGTTTCCATCTCACAGTCACAGCCTGAGGACATGCAAAGAGGTTAAATGACTTGTCTAAAGTAAGAGCAGGGGTGCAGGGGTTACAGGAACTTAAGTCTTCCTGCTTCCTTAAGCACCATCCAGGGATAAGAGTTCCAAAGGACAGAAGATCAGGCTGAGCAGCCCACTGTGACTTCAGTTCCAGATGTCCTGAGCACCTCCGTCTGTAGAATAATTTTTGGCTGCCAAAGCAAAATGACTACACCTCCTTCAGCAGAGATCAGTAATGAAAGAGTAACAGTCCTCTCTCAGCTGTGGGGCACCTGGAAGAGAAAGTAAGAGAACATAAAAATGGGAGGTATCAGTGCTGTGAAAGGCCAAACTACGGAGAGACCACTGGGCGGGGGGGGAGTTACAATCTTCTTTTAATTGAGGCCAAGACATAAGTGGAAAACAGAACCTGTTCTTTGGGAGTATCTCATGTTTCTGTCTCAGCCAGACTGCCATGAGGTAGGGATTGGTAAGCCATGGCACAAGCCAGGCAGGTAACAAGGAAGACAGGTATGTAACAGCTCTATCGTGCTTTTTTTTTTTTTTTTTTGTACCTTCAAAAAGACTGGTTACATACAGACCTCCAGGCAGAGCAGACTAGGAAAGGTGAGCAGACTAGGAAAGGCAGTGTTGGGTGTGGGTGTCCATAAGGACTCCAAAACACCAGCAGAAGCACCTGCAAAAAAGAAACAAACAAACAAAAATAAAGACTGGGTAAACTGAGGGGTTAGGGAAGTTGAAAGTGAGACAAAGAAACAACAGCAGATGGAGCAAGAGAAACCAAGACAAGCAGGGGGGGAGGAAGGTGAGAAGAGGCTTCTCCTTTGGAAAGTTAAGCCTGCATCTGTTTACCTTGCCACGTGGAATATGCAGAGGTCTTGCTTTGCCTACTCCCCTCCTTCTGGGAGGAGAGATTTGAAATGAGAGGTATGTCCTATAGTACTTAGAGATCCACGGGGCTGGGATGGAGGGGGCCCTGCTGGGTCAGGATACGCAACCATCCCAGTACAGCCTGTAACAGCTGGAGCCCTGGCATCCATCTGAAAGGAAGGTGGGGCTGCAGCATCTGGATTTTGGCACCGTCTGCTGCTGCATGATTTGGCCATAGAAAAAGAGAATCTTCTCAATTCCCAAAACTCTCTTTTTGTATGGAGGGCTATGGGGAGGGCACCTGGCTGGACAGGGCTCCCTGGCACTGGGTCCCCCATCTCTGTCAGCAGTTGCTGCTCTGTGGGTAATGCCTAACCCAAGGAAAAGGGTCCCCGGGTGACTGGGACACAGGGATGGAACTCAGGCACCCCTAAGTGCCTGAGGGGTGCCTGAATGAACAGCATTCCAGATGCTGCTACCCCTCTCCTGGAGGGACCTGGGGATCAACGGAGATTGGGAAATGGACTCTGTGGCTGGAAGAGCAGTGCTGGGGGGTCCTGGGCAGCCATGCAAGGCAGGGCAGGATGATGGGTGTGTAGCCACAGGCACTCCAAGCAGCATGTGTGTGGGGGGAGCACAGGTGTCAGGTCTTCTGCTTAGAGCAGGTTCCTGCCGGGCATGGCAGGGTTGCTCAGAAAGATAAAGGCAGTGACAGGATAAACACGCGACTCTGGCTTGGACAGGATGCATCTGGCTGATGGTGGGGCACCCTTTACAGGGCAGCAGGGATCTAGTGGGAAGCAATGGGGAAACCAGGGTTAGAGACAGCTTTGAGTCCCCTGTCCGGAGGGATGCAGAGCGAGGGAGGGCCCGGGTGGCAGCCGGGGCGCTGAGCCAATGGGCTCCGTCCCTGCCTTTGCCTGCTCTGGGGGGACGCAGTCGAGGGCGGCAGCGGCCAGAGCCCGACGGTGCCGGCCTGGCACTCCCGTCCCTTGCTTTCTCTCCTCCGCATCGAGGGCTGCCGCAGCCGTGGGCGGCGGAGGGAGGCCGGGCCGGCTGGGTCTGCGGGGCCTAGGGCGGGGGTGGGCCCTCCCCCGCGCAGGGCCAGGCCCGGCGGCTCCGCCGCGGCGGCGCAGGGCACCCCGGGAGGG
>JAHREE010150556.1:12806-66242 GCA_033628505.1 Tringa tobata
GGGGGGGGGGGGGGGGGGGGGGGGGGGGGGGGGGGGGGGGGGGGGGGGGGGGGTGCCGGGGGGGTGGGGGGTGGGCGGGGGCGTCCCGGCCGCGGCGCGACCATGACTCTGGAGTCCATGATGGCCTGTTGCCTGAGCGACGAGGTGAAGGAGTCGAAGCGCATCAACGCCGAGATCGAGAAGCAGCTGCGGAGGGACAAGCGCGACGCCCGCCGCGAGCTGAAGCTGCTGCTGCTGGGTGAGGAGCGCCGGGCCCGGCCCGGCCCGCGGGGCCGCAGTGCCCGCCGCTGGGCCCGGCTCGGCCCCCGGCCGAGGGGCTTGACAGGTCCGGGAGGCGGCGCGGCCCTGCCGCGCCCGGGCCGTGCCGGGGGCGGGTGTGGCGGGGAAGCGGCGGGAGCCACAAGCGATCCCCGCCTCGGAGCCTGGCGCTCGGGGCGGCCTTCCCCTCGGCGCGGGGCCGGCCCTCTATTGGCTGCCTTTTGTTTGTTTTTTGTGATGCGTTCTCTGTCAAAATGGATTTTGACATAAGCAGGAACTATGAAGCCGAAATTACTGGTTCTCGGTGCAGGCACGCACACACGCGCGTGAAAATGGTCTCAAGGAAACGCTCCCCAGAGCGTGCTGGCCTTTATTGGCGTATGAAAATTCACTGATGGAGTCGATGTTTTTTGGTATTGGTGAACTTCTGGGCCTTGAGTGAGCATCTGTGGAAAAATTGGCCTCCAGCTCCTAAACCAGCGAGTTCCCCTTGCGCAGCCCTGGGAGAGCCCGTGGTCAGAACGTGGTGTAGCAAATCTGAAGGGAGACCGGGCAGTAAGAATGCCCAAGCTCTGTGTCTGACGAGGAAATGGCTACAGTGTTCAGCATTACCCTCGGAGGCAGAGATCACCTGTGCAGCGATAAGGATGTCGGTGTTCAGATGGAAACATGGTAGCGTTCTGTGGTTGTGCAGATGGATAACTATTGCATGTTTAGATAAGGTTTATAGGGGACGGGTAATCGGTTACAAGAGCAGCCAGCTAAGATTTCAGGCATTCGCGTTCTTCTTCAGCAATGAGTTTAATGTTTGTGTCCAGGTAGCCCCCAAATTAAACTTAAGTTACAGTTTTCATGGGTACTGTTAAATATCATTGCTTGTGTATGTATCCTCCTTTGTGTCTTAAATTCTGTATCATCTCAAGCTGAAATATGAAGCAGGTCTGATGGATTGAGTTTATTCACGTGGGGTCTGTTGTGAGTTGGCAAGCCATTAAGGTACAGGATGATTGTTGTAAAAACAAATGTAAAACTTTACACGTGAAGCGAAGCCATGTCTGCCCAGTCCTTTGGAGGGCTCCAATACTGACATCGTTGCATACTGGTAATTGTTAAGTGAAGGCCAGGGCTTTCCTTCTCACTGTGAATCCTAAGCAATTAACGTATTGCTATTCTTCAGTTGAAGGGTAAAATCGAGGGCTTGACGTTTGTGGTCCTTGAAGATGCTGTGTCAGGTTCTGTAAGGCTTCTTGTAGACCAGGGAATGTGTCTCTTGCTCTAAAGCAGTCCCACAGAAACAGCTGTTTCAAAATAGGATGGTGTTACACGATAGATCTGGGTTAAGAAGATCCCACTGGATCTAAATATTTCACTTTAGAAATAACTCAAATTGCTTGAGAATCTTTTCTGCTTTTCTTTTAAGACAAAAGCATCAGATTTTAAAAAAAAAATCTATATGAGGTGCTTAATTAATATTTGATAAACACCACTTCCATTTTTAGGACGTGTTTGCTAGATGTTTTCACTGCATTGCAAATTGCCCACCTTAAGTTGTGGCAGGTAGTTTGTGTTCTCTCTCCTTGATGTGACTGCTGCTTGCAGGGGACAACTGCTGTCTTGCTCCTATGATGAGCAGTTCTTAAATTCACAAATATTAGTGATCGTATTAGTGAGTGGGCTTTCCCAAATCTTCAAAATTTTGAAAAGAGTGCGTGTGTGGAGGGAATAATTTCTTGTTACTACATCTAGTGACAGTTAGTTTGTTGAAACCTAGACCAGAAAATTGGTGTGAAGAATAACAGTGCTAATCAATGATGAACCTGGTAATAAGGAATTTGATTTCAAGGTGTTGGACATGAGGCGGTCATGTCCCCACCTTCTTACTGGGTGGGGAGAGAATACTTTATATAAAAATTACTTGTGATTAAGCATGGGATAGTGTTGACTGATTAATGTATTTACAAATGTCTGTCATGTAATTGAGGGTCATTGGTAACTTATTGTAAACTCTGCTGCTTTCACTTGTTGACAGAAGAAATGGTGAATTCAGATTATTTCCTTGTCTCCACATTGTCATATTAAAAAGGGTTATTGTGCTCTTATAAATGTAGGAGACCATACCCACCGGAGCTTATAATGTTCTGATGTAGTGCTGTTCTGCATTCTTGATGGCCCAGGCAAAAGCAAGTGGTACCTTTCAAAAAAAAAAAAAAACCAAACCCAAAAAACCCCAGACACCTAAACCTGATGGTGATGGTGCAGTGACAGGAAGAATCTGTGTTTGAACTCTTAAGTTCTGATGTAAGTGAATGGCGGGTGTTGAGGTTTCTCGTATGTTTTCATTATTGGAATGCTTTGAAGCACTACTTTTTTTTTTTTTTTCTCAGTTTTGGTCGCTGTGGTAAAAGACAAGGAAGTATTTCTCACCACAGTGAGAGAAACCACAAAATATTTCAGTTTCCAATTTTTCCCTCCCATTTATGGTGCAGCTTTCTGTTTGAGATGGCGATAGTTTGCTGCATGTTAATGGTGTTTATAATGTTAATTTCTAACAATGTAACTTCTGTCAGTTCTTGGAGATGAGGAGTTTGTTTATTTTAAGCATGCTGCTTCTGGTTATATGCTTGGTGCTTTTTTTTTTTTGAGCATATTTATTTGTTTGCCTTTTAGCCTGGCACTATAAAAATGAGTAATTGAGAATCTACATGTGTGTAGTAATTGTGTATTGTGATGAATGAGATCCTGTCTTAATATATCTCTCCCCTCCTGTGAGGCCAGTACCTGATGGCTCCTGTGGTGAAAGCCAGGGCTCTGCCAGCATCTTCATTTCTAGCTGCAGATCAGACAGATTTGTCACTTATGCAATACATTTTAGTTTTTGTCCTCAGTAGTCAGGCCAGCTGGGCCACTGTATTAAAAAGAGCTGTCTTTTTATATATGCATATATATATTCTGCATATCAGTAGCAAATTTTAGAAGATTGAACAAAAGTAGTGAGCAGCCATGTCAATGGCATACGCTTGGGCTGTTGCTGGTAGGATGGAGTGTGAAGCAAATGCTGATCACACGCGAGGTGTGACCTGTGTGTCCCCTCTGCAAAAGGTACACAGGAGCTGCTGGGTGCTCCCCGTAACATCAGCTGAATCGTGAATTTAACAAGGCTGTGTAATGGCATGGATGCTTTATCCGGTGATGTTTTTCCTCTTGTACTTACTGTGTTAGAAAGCTCCCACCATCTTTTTTAATCATCTATGGGCCTTTGTGTGTTAAATGATGCTTTTCTGGGGCCATGGATGCAGGAGTGGGAGGACCTGCCCTGACTGTAAAGGAGGCGCCCTGGGAGGGCCGGGCTGTGCAGTGCCCCCCCCCCGTCTGCACTGGGACCGCGCTTCTCCATGCGGTGAACCTGGGCAATAAGAATCTGTAGCCTGGCACCAAGGAACCGGTAGCCCCGCCGAGGTGCCTGCTGCCTGTTGGGGGATCCAGACAGAGCACAGAGAGCTGTGAGCAGCATCCTACTCTGTGCTCCCCGCCAGCTGCTAATTTTAACGCTGTAATATCCAAAGGCTGCAAGCAGTATTAGAGGTATCTTGCCACAACGATGATTATAATTTCAGTCCTTAAGAGCAAAGATTATGTTTTCACAGTAGTTTGGGACACTGGGCAGATGCAGTGACTGGATTGTTCATGTCAGATGGATAAGCAAGTAGTTTCTTGCTTAGGAGCTCCATTTTCCGTTAGAGTTGATTTTTCTGTTGTGTTCAGTTCTTTTCTATGAAAAGACACGTAGCCTATAAGTTAAAGAGCATTTTGCGCCAAGTCCCAGTGAAAGAGAATTTGCTCTTTATTGTGCAAATAGGCTTCCCCCAGCCCACTCGCTGCTATCTCGCTTTGCAGTACTTACCGGCTGGAGAGTGCATCTGGGCCCTCTCCGGCTGGTGTGGTGGTGGTAGCATCTCGCTGGAGTATCTGGGAATAGGTCAGGTGTGACGGACAAGGGCCTTTTGACGCAGAACATGTGGGAGTGGCTGTAACGTGAGATTTGGAGTAAGTACCAGAGCTGCTTTTGAAGGCTGCTGTAAAGGACAAGATGTCTTCCTTCTGTGCTGTTAGGTTCATCGTGGGGATGAGCAGGACCATCCAGAGCGTCTTTTAATATTCAGGAAAGTGACTAAAAAAGTGGCTGGAGGTAGAGTGTGCTTGGGTATAGTAACAGGAACTTTGGAGTGTGATGTGATTAATGTCAGCTTGCTTTCTTCTGTAGAAAGCCTTGATTGTGATGGCTTCTAACTCTCTCTCTTGCATTCTGTAGGCACTGGGGAGAGTGGAAAAAGCACATTCATTAAGCAAATGCGTATAATTCATGGCTCAGGCTACTCTGAAGAGGACAAAAAAGGCTTCACCAAGCTGGTGTACCAAAACATCTTCACTGCCATGCAGTCTATGATCAGGGCCATGGAAACCCTGAAAATTCTGTACAAATATGAACAGAACAAGGTAAGTTTCTCACAATTTTTGCATTTATCTTTAGGCAATGGGGGTTCTAGGATTTGACTCTGAAGTTTCTGTTTGTTTGTGTCCTTCTGCATTGCAATCTCAACCTCCCTGAATTCTTTCCCATAAACGTTTGGTGCTTAAGGACTGCTTTTAATGACATTTTGCTGATAGCTGATTCCATTTGCTTAGTTGTATTAAGGGATAGAGCAACTTTTTCAGGATGGTTTGTGTGCTGATCCTCACAGTGAGCAGTAGGAGCAAGGGAGTGGGGTACGATATAGGGTAGGGTATAGGAGAGCTGTTCTCTTTACTCATTTAAAGGATTTAGTATCATTAAATGCGTTGGGCTTTTGTTCGCATGAGATATTATTCGCATCGGAACTTGAAGCTGACAAAATACCTGCTGGACCCAAAAGACAGTTACCACTATTACTTCAGTCTGACAGTTTTTCTGATAGGTATTGACCAAAGCTACAAGCCTTTCTTGAAGGGTTTTGCTCTCAACCACAGAAGTCTGGCTTGCTGATTTTGGGTCCAGAAATAAATTTTTCAGCCAGATCTGGTCTAAATTATTTTAGCTTTTTGGGGGTAGGATGGGAAGGGCAAGGAAACTAGATTTTTTTTTTTTTTTTTCCTCTTTTGAAGTCATAATGTAAAGACTTAGTTTGTCTGAGAATTTCTTGCCCGCCTGTGACCGGTACCTCCTGCTCCTCCTACCCACCCACCCCTTTTTTTTTTGTTTGTTTTTTGCTTTTCAATATCCAGGCCAATGCAGTGCTGATCCGGGAAGTGGATGTAGAAAAGGTCATGACCTTTGAGCAGCCATATGTAAGTGCAATTAAAACATTGTGGAACGACCCTGGAATACAAGAGTGTTATGACAGGAGAAGAGAATATCAGCTCTCTGACTCAGCTAAATAGTAAGTATGTAATTGCTGGCATGCACTGGTAGATGTTAGTGATGGTCTAACAAATAATACCTGTCCATTTATTTTTTTATTGAAGCCTAGAGTTTGTTTCAAAGGGCAGGAACACTGCCGTAGGTTTCACTACATAGTTTGTTTAAACTTTTATCTTTTTCATTGAGGTGGATGAGTCTCGCTAGTGCTTTAGACAATCTGCACGGTCTCTGCTGGCTACATGTATTGGGATAAAAATCATAGGCATATGGGAGGGGTAGTTTCCCTCTATCAGCCAGAAGTAACCTTAGGAAAAGTTAAGATGAAAGAACAGTGGGAGCAGGTTACTGGTAACTTGTTTGAATCTGTCTCTAGAAAGGCAAAGAGCTTTGCTGGAGATGGGGGAAGCTACGTTTGTTTGGGGATATAGACAGTTGTTCACACATCTGTATATAGTTGTTCATGCTTCTGTATATACCTGAGGCTAGAATCTGCCTCACGCCCTCTGCGTTGGTCCTGGCTCCTAGGCAGCAGAAGTGTTGCTCTTTCTCTTCAGGTTTCTCCCTTGGCCTACAGGTGTTTATGGATGTGTAACTTAATTGATTTATTATTAACAAAATCTGAATCTGACATAGGTTTATTTATAAATAGAAAACCTCAGATGAGACTTGGTTCTGAAACATAAGCATCTGCTATACTTAAACTTTCTCTGTAGTAAAAATTGCATTCTGTACTCCTATACAGAGTTGGTAAAGTTGTCCTTAACGTATCTGTTTATTCTCTGAAGGGGATGGCTGGTGAATTACTGTTCCCCCAAAAAGTATTCTGTTATTTTTCCACATCATATTTTAAATGGTTCAGGTGACTTCTGACTTTCTTGTTATGCTAGGGAAAGACTAAATGTAGCAGTGTTTAAATCTGTATATTTATGTACTGCAACCTAAGGTAGTTTGTTTTGGTTTTTTTTTCCATTGTGCTTCTTGTAGCTATCTTAGCGACGTGGATCGTATCGCTACCCCGGGATATCTACCAACTCAGCAAGATGTGCTACGGGTTAGAGTTCCTACAACTGGTATCATAGAGTACCCCTTTGACCTAGAGAATATTATCTTCAGGTACTGAAGGTGTATTCATGTTACAGCTAAACTGAGAAAGGAATTATGTGGTTTCAGGAAGGATGAGTTCTGGATTGCTCTAGAGTGTCCAGGTGCTTAGTTGAGAGGCCTGAGTGAATGTATGTGCTGTGGTATTATGAAGTGTCTGTAACAGATGCTCCTGTAATGGGGATGGTGTAACATTTTATTCTGATAAGGGAAAACTCCAAGCTGAAGCACTGACCATCACAAAACAGAACATGCTTTTGAATCAGTGACAACACTTAAAGCCCAGCTAAGCATCTTGCAGGAACTGGTGTCCTTTCTGGGAATGTTTGCCACTTTTTGTACAGAAATACGTCCTTGTGTGTGATACCTACTGTCTGCCTTCAGGGATGGTGCCTTGTGATCTCAGGGTGACACCAAAACTCGCTACCTGTGCTGCTGCAGCAATAGGTGATATTTGGAGGCTTAAACCAGCAATCGAGCATGGCATAAAGGGCACAATGACATGCCCTGTCTATTGCAAAGCTATTTTCTCCCTAGCTCTCTGGTAGTTACATGATCCTTGCCCTTCTCTACCAGTGTTGGCGTTAACAGGAGAGGAATAAAGAAGCCTGCATCCTCTCTTAAACCATTCAGTTGCGGATAGATAACAGAAAGTTACTCTCCCTATTCTGGTTTGCTCACCTATGAAATAGGTATAGGGTTTTAGCAAAGATGGGCTGGGTGTGTTGCACTTTAGGTGAGTGACGAAATAATTTTAGTGTATTATACAGGTGAGACTTAAAACTGGGGTGGTGAAGTGCGTAAGTGTTAAACAGCACATTCTAGGAAGAGTTTAATAACTAAGAAAGCTCTCTGTGCAAGACAAGTTTTGAGGCAAGCAGATGCTTTAATAAAAAATAAAAATAGTTTGCTCATTTGACAGAGCAGAGTTTTGAAGGACTTGTCTTTCCCAACTCAGGACTGCTACTTAGCAAGCCAGAGCAGAATGAAACTAAAAATGGTAATGCTGATATTTAATTTGGTATCACTCGCCTATGGCCATCCCTTCAGTTTGATACATTTCTGGAACAGGATATTTGGTAAACTTGATGGTTTTGTTAGCAAGCACATATTATTACATACCAGGTTAAGTTGAATGGTAAAGAGCCGCGTTCATTCTCATCACATGCTGGTTCTTTACATTCAGCTAGAGAGCTGCAGCTACTTCTGTGATACTCTATGTATTTCTCTTCCTTAGAATGGTGGATGTTGGAGGTCAAAGATCAGAACGAAGGAAGTGGATCCATTGCTTTGAAAATGTGACTTCCATCATGTTTTTAGTAGCACTTAGTGAATATGACCAAGTTCTGGTGGAATCTGATAACGAGGTAAGCCAAAGAATGGAACTCTGCAGGAGGGTGGAAGAAAAGAGGAATGTGTGTCTAACTTCTTGGAGGTTGGTACCAAAATGCTTGGTGCCAAGTTGGATTAGCAAGTATTGTTGGTTTTGGCCTTCAGCTCTTCCTGTTGCAAAGGGAATGCGAGCTCCAATGGGTCATGATGTTCCTGAGAATGGAAAATGCGCAGTGCATTCAAATCATCTGTACTTCTCAAGTAATACTGAAATACTCCGAAATTGCTGAGTTCTGTGTGCCTTGGAAGGTACTGTGCAATGTGACGGCATGCTCTTAAAAATCACCCATTCCTCTTTTCCACACTGAATTACTTAGTGCTGTAACTGCTGTCTTGTTACATAGTGACTGGTCTCTTTGAAGGTACGATACTGAATTTTTGCACTTGCTAATAGATTAAAAAAATGCCATTAGGTAGCAGCAGTTATTCCTTTTCTACTAGACAAAACATGTTCACAAAGTATCGTGGCCAGTCCTCTCATGTGACTGTCAAAGTCTAAAATGACTTTTAAACCTTTTGATATGAATGGCTTGCTAATTGAATGAAGCTTGAGTCCATCAGATTTTGCATTTCCTTTCCGTTTACTGGCGCAGCTTGAGCCAGAACGTACCTGCGGCCAAAGTATTCTGTGTACAGTATCGGAGATGCTGGATTGATACAGAGCTGAGTACGTGTGCAGGTAGCAGAAAGGCATTTTAGTGCTCGTTTGTGAAAACAAGGCTTTCTTTTTCTTATTTCAGAACCGGATGGAAGAGAGCAAAGCTCTCTTTCGAACCATTATCACTTATCCATGGTTCCAAAACTCTTCTGTTATCCTGTTTCTCAACAAGAAAGATCTGTTGGAAGACAAGATCCTATATTCCCACCTTGTTGACTATTTCCCAGAGTTTGATGGTGAGTGGTTTTTAAGCAGGAATGCTGTATATCTAGAAGAAGGGGTGGAGGTGGTTTGGTTAGAATTTCTTTTAGTTTTTAAAGAAAACTCAGATCTAGAGATGGGGAAGACATCTTAATTTGAGAAGGAATGCCTACAACATGAAAATGTCTTAATCATATGTAGATAACTGGAATCTGATTGAATGATCAAATAATGAATCTCTCCTAGAGGAAGAATTACTCTTCAACCTCCTCTCCCCCAACATGCTCTTCAAAGTATTAAATAATGGAAGTTTATCTTTCCAACCTGTATGTTTGTGCATATAACCCATTTAATAAATATGTGACAATTCACTGGTAGACTGGGCACTTTAACCGTCTAGTCAGGAGGTGACTTGAGTCCTTGTTTGAGAAACAGACTGGTCAAATACGCAAGTTGTTCAAGTGATGGTGCTGAAAAATCTCGGGTAGCATCAAATTCTTACTAGTGTGCCATTCTTAGTTGTGGAAAAGTAATACCTACATGAAACAGAGAAATTCCCACCTGAAACCAAATTCCTTCACCAAAATAGCATTTCAAGTTCTTCAGGTGATTGCCATTTAAAGTTGGCCTTATTAGTTGTCCTCCTGCTTCTGGAGTTTCATGCCCCCTGCTGTCTGAAAGCACAAGCACTCTGAAATTGTCAGGGGTGGAAAACGTAACGTTTTTACAGCAGGCTGGGAATGGCTGGTGAGTTTGTTGGTCAAATAGTGTGTAATTCTAATGTAACTTAACAACTGGAGACAAGATCGCAGCATCAGGAAATGTCATATACTTTCAGGTTTTTTCTGTAAGTATTTCCTGTAGCTCCTCCAGGAATGCTGCATGACTTGTGAGTGGGAGGTAGCCTGTCAGACCACCTCTCAAGAGATGGTCCTTGCCATGGATAATGCAACAGCACCAGTACTGTGAGAGAAATACCAGCAGGTGACTTTTTTTCTGAGGAGCTGGCAGCAATATGAGGTAAATACTGGTGAAAATGCCAGTTTTTAGCTCCTCTGAATCAACCAGCCAGTTAGGACAGACTGCAGTGTTGGCTGAAGATGACCCTTGTTTGCAAAACATACACTTGTGTCCTTCAGTGCATAAGATCCATCTATATATTAGGATGAAATATACATCCCATCATGAGAGAAGATCATTGTGTTATGTACATCCAGCATCTGTCGCTGTGATCTAGAGAACGCAGCACATACAGGGTTGTACCAAATGCTGTATGTCAAAGCACGGTCTGAAATGATGCCTTCGTTTCTGTCAAAACTCAGCCTTGGAAAAATGCCTCTTTTAGGTTATGGTTAGATAACTGAAAAGCATAAGACACTTCAGCTCCTGGGACTTTAGTGCAATAAATTATCTTAATTTCTACTTTATGGCTCTCTAACCCATAAGAAAAAGTGCACTAGCAATTATTCTGGTGGATCAAACTGGGGGATGCACTTAGCATAAATCAGTTAACTGGTTTCTTTGCTGCAGGCCCACAGAGGGATGCACAGGCAGCCCGTGAGTTCATTCTCAAGATGTTTGTGGATTTAAATCCAGACAGCGATAAAATCATCTATTCTCACTTCACATGTGCTACAGACACAGAAAACATCCGTTTCGTCTTTGCTGCTGTCAAGGACACCATCCTACAGCTCAACCTGAAGGAGTACAACCTGGTTTGACCTGCTCTGCTCTTGGCCCCTTGAGAGGCTTCATTGTGAAGAAAAGACAAAAAAAGAAATTTTAAATATGACAGGAAAAAAAGTTTTAATTTTTGATGATGTAATGATTGCAAATTGTCTGATCTGTGGAGTGGCAAGTGCTCAGTGTTATCCTGGAGTCTCATGTCTCTGTCCACAGAGTAGTTGATTTCATATTTTTAACAAATTGCTTTTATTTCACAGTTAACGGGGATATGCCTCATTTCTTCAGCACCTTGCTTACTTCTTAATTTTTGCCAAACAGCTAAGGCAGTCTCATCTTGAGCTTTCCTTTTGTTGCTTAGCCACTTTTTTTTTTTCCCCTTTTCATTCCCATGGTATATAAATAGACAAAAATAACTTTCCAGCCAAGATCGTGAATTCACTGGACTGTGGGAGTACAGAATGCTACTGGTCCCTTTGCCTTGTGCTATAGGGTGCCTCTGGTGTAATTTGCTAATCCTGCTTGCTTTCCCCCTCCCTCCCCCCCCCCTCCTTCTTTCCCTTCCCCAGGACATGCTCCATGGTTCACTGTGATGAAATGTTGGGGAGGAGCGATTGCTCTCCAACTATTGTGCAAAAAAGGAAAAGGCAAAACAAAAAAAAAAGCCATCACTTTTCCATTCTTTATATGTTCTAGTTCTGAGTTATTTTTTTCTTATCAATTATAAAAGGTATGGAGACTGTGATTATTATTTTTTTTAAATTATTGATGTTCTATACATAGTTTGCTACGTGTTGCTGTATTTTGTTCATGGACTACAAATGATGGAAGCTCTTGGAGCAATAGCTGCTGAGCCTGGGGAAGTGCCTGACTGTAATTGTTCTTTTTTATTTTATTTTGTTATTATTTTGTTCTCACACATAGACACATCCCCCACACACCACAAGCGCATGCGCACGCACAAGGCTCAGTTTGCAGAGAGAGACTATGTTTTGTTGAGTAGAGTATATGGCATCAAGTGAGCAACTTCTCTATGCAGCAGATATCAAAGCACACTGAGTAATTATGGCATTTAAACATCAAACTTTGGCTGGATTGAAAATTTTAGTCTTGTGCCACCCTCTAGTTCTTTTCTTGCTGCTAGTAGCAAACAAGCCTTGTTTATTGCATTTTGTGCCAGTGTGTTGAATGACTTTGTAAGAATTCTGTGGTCCTGTCCAGCTTGCAGCTTTTCAGAAAGGACCAGAGTTGGTGGATGACAGACTTTGGGATGTAGGGAGGCTTCTTACTTGAAAAGAAGGAGGATGGCTCCTGGAGGGAGCCACCGTTCTCTCTCCCCTCTTTATGCATTCCCCTGAGGCACATGCTGTTGTTCCTCTTCAGAGGAGCGTGGGTCCTCTCTGGAAGACTTGCACACATGCCTGCTCCAGGGCATGTGTGGTGGCCCCAGCACAGGAGCAGTGGCTGGAGCAGGGGCTGCTGCGGAGCCCAGAAGGCCCTGCTGGGGCTGCACTTCAGTTTGGCAGAGACAGCAGGGTTTGCTGGTGCAGGTGGAAGGTAGAGTGGAAGTAGTTTTGCATCCTAGATTCCAAATGAAACTCCACTAAGCAGAAGGATGTGAAGTCTTTGCACTTTAGAGAGCTTTTTCCAGAGCTGAGGCAAGTGAGCAAATGTGCTGAAGACCTGCTGCCGGCCTGGAAGATCACTGCAGTGCAAGGCAAGGAGTGAGTAGGAAACAGGGAAATCTGATCCACCTCTGGACGTGTGTCATTTGGTCATCACTAATGCTTCTGTTTGAATTCCAACAAGTAGCATTGGGTCCAAATTCTCTGGATCAACCAGATTGCCCCCGTGAAGGCTAGCAGGCTGCTGGGAGATAAAGACTGAATGAGCTGCACTGTTGAAGGGGGCTGATGATATTTTGTCTCTTTTGTAGACAGAGCACTACATCAGTGTTTGCACAACATGTAAGAGTAAATCTTAAGTGTCTGAGATGCTTAAGATGCTTTGATCTAGAACACTAAACTATGGAGGGACGTAATTTTGAGTAATTCTGTTCACAGGTCCCTCTTGTTTTCCAGAATAGCTAAGGGAAGGCTCTGTATGTCTCAGAGCGCTGCAGAAGAGAGCGAGCTCTGCGAAGAGTGGTTAGAGAGCTCAGGTTGGAACAGTAGCCATGGGACCAACAGTTGAAGAGCCAGTCTGGCTGAGTGGTGGTGCTGAGGAAAACACAGCATCTCTTTAGACTAGCCATGCTCTGGACTGCATTTAACACTTGGGAGGAATGAGAGGGATTCCCATGTGTCAGACAGCTTTGCATCAATTTTACTGCTTTTTTTGTCTTTATGCCAAAATGATCCATTTTGTAGAAACTGTCCTACAAAGAGGAATTTATAATTATCTTTGTGTGTTCTGAGTGCTGTTCATCTGAAGCAGATGGCAGCACCGGCCTCTTCTGCTTCTGTGATCCTCTTGTAAATGGTTCACACTACAGCTATTGCCAGCAGCGAACCTGGCGCTGAGATATACAGGTTCTTGGAAATAAATTCCCAGAAGGTTTTTTTTCCAAGGTGAATGATGGTGGTACTGCCACTTGAATCAGAAACTTTTTTTTGTTTTGTATCCTCCCCTTGTTTAAGAGCTGCTGCCCTGGCACGGGAGGAGGGATCCCAGCTTCTGCCCCTTACAGAGCAGATCTGTGTTGTGGGGAGCTGTGGGAGCCATGGGCACTGGGATGTGCTGTCCCTCACTGAGCAGTGCGGCTGTTGGGCTGGCAACTGACTCGGTGTGGTGATTATTGCAAAGGGAAGGGGAGAACACGATGGGATGGCTGCCTCATGAGTTCCTGAAACCTCATTCTGAGTTAGGGGAGGAATGGGTCAGACTTGTACACATCATATAGTCCACAGACAACTCCAGATTATGTGTGAGAAGATACCAGTGTTAGCACATGCTATTCTTAGAGAGCAGTAGCTTGTGTGCCTCCAGCTTGGCCAGTGAAGCGTTCCTGCAGAACTGGTTCATGTCTCTGTTGGCTGGCCCTTTGGCAAATGCCTACCCTAGCAAAAGTGCCAAACCTTAAACCAAATTTGCCTATATCATCTTTTCTGAAAATGAGGCCAATCAGAATTTTCTGCAGGTTGAGACAACAGATTGACCTTCAGAAAAGAGGTGGGATTGGGTTCTTGTAGAGAATCTAGAATCCTGAGAGGAAGTGGTCTCTTGGCTAACTTCTGCTCCTTGTGCACTTTTTATCTTTGTTCTGCTGAAGAAACCAACATACTTTGAACCAATTTGAAACTTGAAGTCAATGAGGAGAGGACCATCCCATTTCTTTGCACCATTCTGTGTGGATTGGCTGCCTGGTGAGCAACAACCCCTTCCTGCTTCAGCGTGTCAGATAGCTCCTGCCCTTTCTGCCTGTCTCCCCTTCTCCCAGAGTTGGATTCTTTGGTCTCTTGTTGTTGCTTCCTAGCAATGTTGGCCTTGCGTTCAACTATGGTTTTTCTTCATGTGTTTTATTGGTTTAAAAAAAAAAAAAAGTACTTCCGGAGTGTGCTGACCATTGTATTGTACTGTACAGAGCCCAGGTTGTTAGAGTCCAGCGGAGATAAAGTGTGTTATGCAGCACCCAGTTTTATAAGAGTATGGTTTGTGCCAATGCCCCTTCTTTAGTAGTGCCAGAGACTCTTTACAAGTGCCAATGTGGTGGAAATTATTTGGTTATACTTGTATATTATAGGATCCTGATTTAAGACAATTTAAACATTATCCTATTTAAAAAGATACTATATAAAATGCTGTTTTTAAACCTTGTCATTTGCAATGCATGTATTGTTGTGTGTGTTGGGGTGGGGGGAGGGAAGAGGGTAGGGTAAAGGAGTTTCTGAATAAGATGCCCAGTGTCAGGATCTATTCAGGCTCCAAACTGTCTCATTCCAGTCTGGGAGTGTGATTGTTTCTTAGAATGATCCCACTCTGACTGCTGGGCAAAAACCCTTATTACGGAAATATCTGATGGAAATTGATTTTCATATCTTTCTCCTGAAATAAATTCTCTGTTTGAAATTGGAATAAATTTTGTTCCTAAAAGCCGTGGTGGTCACACATGCGTTTCTTCACTCCTGTCTCTCCTGTCCCCCTCCTTCTGGTGGCTGAACAACTGTGCCCTGTGAGACCTGCATCCCACTGAAGCACACTCTGCCCCATTCCTGCTCAGAAGATCGGGACTCTAAGGCATAGAAACAAGGTGTGTTTGGTAAATAAAAGGTGTAATATGCAATAACTATGTATAACATACTGTACAAATAATTCTGAAGTGTGAGTAATGCCTGACCAGGGTTTTAAGGTGTAGGGATGCAATGGTGGCAGCTTGACTTAAATTTTTACAGCATTTTGGAGTAGAATTTCTAAGTGAAGCTGTCGGTATTCGCTGCTGTCTCTTGTCATGTCAGCCCATTTCAGGCACATCTTGCAGGGTATATGTTGCCAATAGGAGACAAGTTGGTGGGACCAGACCTGTTTCCAGTCTTCTTTGTTAGCAGCATGGGCTGAAGCATGAAACACTGCTTAAATTTATCCCTTTAGGAGTCCAGGGATGGGTGTTTGTGAAAGCTTTCACAAAGGGATTTCCTGGGATAGAGGTTCTAGAATTTAATTCTCCTTTCCTGGGGTAGTTCCCCAGGAGTTTCAGATGAAATCAGCTAGGAGTGGGTAGAGCTGTCTAACTTCCTCAGTGTAAGGTTTCCTGTGTTTTCAGGAAGCAGCAGCCAAGGATGTTCTGCTCCCTTTTATGTTACTTAATGCACAGGTGAAGCGGCAGGGTCTGGACAGCCTGAGATGCTGTTTCATCTTGGGCCCGGAAGATCCCTCCGGTCTGGCTGCCCATGATACTGGCAGGTATTAGTTCCTGTTTTCTAACTAAGGGTGAATCTGTCTCTTTTCTTGGTAGTTCTGTGTTCTCACCTGCTGGAAGGCATGAAATTAGTAGCTGAAAGAAGCATGTTTGGTTTGTTTCCTTCAGCTCCGTGTGGGTCGTGTGTCGTGCCATTCTTGGCATAGAGAGTATAAATATGCTCCATTTAAATAAAGCATAGCAATAGATTCAGACTCTTTGAGGAAGAAGGTGAAATCTTAGAACTAAAGCCCAGTGTTCCAAACTAACTGCGAGAGGGCCTTGTGTTTAGGCCTTTCACAGCCTCCAGCCACCAGGCGTGTGCCAGTCACCCGTCCATGCCGCAGGTGGTCACACAGGGGCTGTCTCGGAGCACCCTGTTGAGCAGTTGGGTCCCTCCTGTCCCGGAGCCACCCAGGAAAGCGCCAGCTGGGAGCAGCTGCCAGTAGAACCATCCCGGCGCTTTGCTCACAGTTGCTGACTTTCCCAAGGGCCCCTCAAACACAGATGGAATAAACCGTTTCCAGAAGACGGCGAGTTCCAGCCGCAGCCGCCCAGCCCTCGGCTCCTCTCTCTGCAGGAAACACTCAACACACAGGGAGAAGCCTTGGGACCTCGGGAGTGGCCGTGGCGTGGAGCACCCTGCTGCCCTGCATGTCCCTCCTGCCTGCAGCTTGCTCTCGAGGAGAGGACGGTCGGGACTCCCCGTGGGGCCGGGTGCGTTTTCTGGTGCTGGCCCAGGAACTGGGGTCCTGTTAGTGCCGCAGCTCACTTCACACCTGGCCTTTGGGTGTAACTGCCAACACTGGAGCAGGTCCTTGGGGTTGTGTGCATATGTGGACCCAGACATTAAGGAAATCAGTTTCAGTCTTTTTCATATTAGAATATCTCATGGAGAAGAAGAGGGCAAAGAAGAAAGAATTTGGGATTCTCCTTGTCCTTGGACAGCCACCATCCTCGTAGCAGGAGAAAGCTCTTTTCTTTGAGCATTACATTTGCTCTCTTGGGAAAGCAAGGGAAGCATCTGCCCAGCATGAATAAAAGGCCATATGAAATTTATAAAGGAGGAATATAATGCCTCCCTCGTCTCACTTCAGGTTTCTCTTCCAGTGTCTATCCTGACCCTTATGCAGGACTCAGCAATCCACGGCCAGCAGGTCAGAGCCAGGGACCAGGGCTGCTGTTGAATGGCAGCTATCGATGGAACTTCACTGTTGGGAGCAGTGGCTTCCTGGACCCTGGGCTCAGCGAGTTGGGTCTATCCAGCACTCTCAACCACTAGTTTATGGTTTTGTTTTCCCGTGCAGCACATCTGTCCTCTGAAGGCTGCAGGGTCCTGCCTCCCACATCATTGCCTACTTTTCTCCTATCTAGTCATCGTGGTCTATTCACTGCGGCCAAGATGGGTGAAGATGTGGCTCAGCAGGGATGACAGACACAGCCTGGGGACTGTCCTGCCTCTGGGTGCTATTACCTGCTGTCACTCCCACTCACTGCTCCCAGAATCGCTCCTCCCTTCATCTCAGGTGTGTATCTATAGCTCCTGGCCATGGAAATAAATGGTGTTTGTATGAAGCATCCAAAGGCAGGTCTCTCCTGCTGCTCCGGTTCCTGTACTCCCTGCCAGCAGCTCAGACCTTCGGTCTCTAATACTGTAAACAGCTGGTAGCTTCAGTGCGTCTCTCTGCAAAGTAGAGGTGATGTAGGATGAGAACATCTTTGGAATGCTTCTGGAATTACAAAAGAGCCTGATTAAAAAAGACCTCTCAGCTCAATGTCAGCTTTGCAATGCTTAATTTGGAGCAGATTAAATGCTGTAAAGAACCCCGGGGAAAGAGGTGCAGTTACTTCCAAACTGCAACCTTAAGCTGTGTTGTAAAGATTTTTTTAGAGGTAAGTTTGTTGGTTTGTGTTTTTTTTTTTTTTAGATCAATTCAGAAGTTGTTCAGAGACAGAATTGTGAAGAACCTGTGCTGTCGCTAGCCCAAAGAGGGCACTGTGTGCACGTAAAACCCACAGCGTCAATGTGCTCTCCTTGTGCAACTCATCATCCACAGCAAAAACCACTGATAACTTTGTTCAGTTACAGTTTTTCTTAGTCACATGAATGACGTAGGGGACTTTAAGACGTTTTGAATTACTAGGTTTGGAAAGTACTTGGAATCTTAAAATCTTTGGTCTAGTATTTTGTATCCAGCACTGGTGATAGAGATAGCTCTAACAATTCATCCTTGTGCAAAGGGGAACAGAAGGGAACGCAAACACTCCCCAGAAGTACTACCTCTGAAAAATAAAACCTATTAGCAGTTTCTTTTAACACAAAAACTTTAGTCTGACTGCTGCTTTTCAAAAATTTTGGAGATTGTGTTTCTATAATCAGGAAACTGAAGTGTACCTATAGGCTTAAAATGGTTTAAGAACAGGAGTTGCCTGGCATGAAATTGGGCTTGATGAAGACTTCCAGATCAAAAAAACCTTGCACAGGAGGGTCATTGTCACCAGGGCATTTGGGCACTATTGTAGTATGCAAGACTGAAACATCTCTGATTTTATGGGTTGCCAATGAGCTACTGCCTCACCTTTCACTCTTCTTTTCCAGTACAACCAGGCACAAAGATCTCTTGGATCTTTGGGTGAGATTTCTTTCCTGATACACTGAAGTTGGGGTTGACTCTGGAGAGAGCCTGGCTCTGCCGGGGGCTGTCCTGGCTCTGGAGTACTCTGGGGCTCCACTTTCTGAGCAAAACAAACCTCCTGAGGACATGATTGCTGCCTGAGACACTTTGTCTCCTCCTGTGGTAACGCGCTCCTCCAGTGGCTGGAGCAGCTGAACGTGGTGAGCTGCTGCTCCCCAGGTGCCTGACAACTGGAGCAAGCTGGAGGTGGCAGAACTTGGCACAGCCCATGGCATGGAGCCCTCGGGCACTGCTGGGGCTGGAGCCAGGGCTGTGGTCCTCAGCCACCCTGTGATGAGATGGGCTAATTGTGCCCCCGTGCAACATTGGGGGCAGATGCGGCAAGTGTTCCTGTAGCCCTTGGGGCCCCCTGTGCTCAGTGCCCCTTCCCTGTGTAGTTCTTTCCTCCCTGCTCACACAGCAGCACAGGGGGGAAAACAACTCCTGCCAGGAGACAGTTCATTAACCATCTTTTTCAGTTTTGCAGAGTGCTCTACTTGGAGGAGGCCAAGGGGCTTCCCCACCCTGAAAACCGGGCTGGGAACCTGTTCTGGGGGTTCAGGTGGAACAGAAAACAGAGGCCACTGTTCGGGTAGAAACGTCCAGCTTGGGATTCAGCTGTTTGAGCAGTGACCTTCTTCTGAGCTGTTTGGGACTGGAGCCAGCGGCTGAGAGAAATCCAAATCACAGAGGAAAAAAGCTGTCAAACGCAGATGCAATTTATTGTTTTTATGTATTCTTACAATACTGGAGCTACAGCAAGAGGGGAGAAAGGAGGCAGCAGGATTCAGAGGTAGAAGACAGCAGCAGTAGTGAAGCAGGAGCTGAAAGTGTCCTCCCTGGAGCTGGGCAACCCTGTAACCCCAAGGCTTGGACAAAGGAGACACAGGTGTCACAAATGCAAGGGGCAGGGAGGAGGCTGCTCTTTGGATCCCCCGATCTAGTTGTGCTGCCTTCCCCAAAGTGCAGCAGACATCCCAACAGTTACTGTCACCTCACTCAGGGTTGTCCTGCTGCTTTCTTTCTAGAGCTGTACCCACGAGCAGCTTGACAAAGGGGTAAATCAGAGCAGCAAAGTGTAGGAGTGTGTAAATGGGCACCCTCTGGCTTGCACAGGGAACAAACACGCCCAAGGTGCAACCTCTGTGCCAAGCCCCCCACTGCCATAGTTTGGCTTTACCAGAGAGAAGTCCTTGCCATATCCATGAGGATCAGTGGAAGGTGTTTCCCAGGAAGAAAGGAAGAAAAAGCAGGTGAGCACAGGGCCTTGAAGCATGAATTTTCCAGGGAAGCAGCAGTGGTCAGTGGTTAGAAGCAGGATCATGACTTCATGACACTGTTGACCCAGGGAAGGTAAGGAGCAATGTGTGTGTAGAAACCGGGCCAATTCTTTTGCCTATAGGAGAAGATGCCATAGACTTTGTTTTTGCAGATAAGCGGATTCCCAGCATCACTCTGTAAATGGAGGAGGAGAGAGATCAGTGTTGACTTACGTGGGGTCCCCAGGAAAAGGGTGCATTTGCAAAGAACACAGAGGCTGCAAATACCAGGACAGAGCTTTCCCAGGAGAAGCCTGGACTCACAATGGATGTGGGTGGCTCTGGGTCCAAAAGGGACCATTGGCAGCTTTGTCTGGGACCCAATACAACTACAGCTGGCCAAACACTGAAGCTTCAAGTATTGCTTCATTTCTGCTCTTCTGCTGGCTGCAGAGCACTGCAAAGCACACTCAGACCAGCTGTGGGATTTAGGGCAAACCCCTCTTCAGCCAAAAGGTTGCAGTTGCAGATTCCTGGGTCCCCTGCTGTGGGAAGACAAGGATCCCCTCGTCCTGTGATGCCCGCAGGCAGCAGGAACACTGCTGACCCCCCGAGGGTCTGACCCTTGGAGATCAGACCCAGGGCCCTTCTTGTTCCAGGACAGCAGGTGAGGGGGATGCTGATGAGGAAGCATGGAGTGATGGGGGGGAGGGGGAGAGTGAGGGAACAAGAAGCAGCAATTTTAGGCAGTACCTTTTTGGTAAAGTTTTTTTAGCCCAGATCAGGTTTGTTCCCAGCACCAGGCTGAAAGCTCTCCCTCAGCCTTCTATTCCCTACGTCAGAAACTGACCTCTTCAGGTATCCCAGCAGATTCGCTGTAGCCACAGATCAAGTTGTCAGCAAGCCCGGGGTTGTGGCTGAGGCAGTCCCTTTGTTTGATAATGGTGACGGTGGCTTTGCGATACGTGGGAGTGGGTTTGTGGCCCCAGCCAGCTAAGGAGCACAGGGTCTCACCAGGGACTTTTGCTTTTTCAAAGGAAATGGTCCTAACATTGTTGCTGGTGGCATTGCCTTTCAGCTGGGTAAGGGGACAGAAAATACAGAAATAAGTCCTTGGTCTGTAAATGTCCTGTGACAAAGGGTGTCCCCTCCCGCTCCAGGGTTATAGACCAGCCCTTCACGTCAGGCAGATGGGGCCATGCTGGTGCTCCAGGCAGGTAGTTACCTTCAGCAAGAGGATGTCATTTCCTTCCTTAGGATTCCTGAAGCCTGGGTGGAGGTGATACTCTTGGACTTGGAATTTTTGCCAGCTTTCCTGGATTGTGTGGGTTTCAAGGATGACAGTCAGAGGTTTGTGCCTGGTAAAATCAAGCACGGTGTCTGTCATTAGCTTTCTCCTGTCTTCTCTGGTAACACTGAGGCTCATCTCCCAGGGGCATGGCCAGGAGAGAACAGCTGGGCTTTAAACAAAATGGTGGGTGCAAGGAGCTCTGCCAGTGAATCTACACAGCCAAGAAGCAGAGTGAGTTTCCACCTGACAGACTAGAGCTCTGCAAGGGTTACTTTTCCTCTGGATCTGGAGCTGAGCAGGTTTGGTCTAATGCTACTGCTGTGTGCCAGGATACACGTACTGTTGGTCTGGGCTTCGTAGGCCCCTGGAAGTCCATGCCACCAAGGAGGGATTTCTAAATCAGGACCCTGCTCTTTGCCAATGTACCTTTACTGGCCTCTACATCATCTGCAGAAGGGGCTGCCTTAGGAAAATGGGGAAGGACCCTGGGTATGGGTAGGTGTCTCCCTCAATCTATCAGGTGGGACTTGGGCATCCGGGATCCTGGGTTCTGCCAATCCTCCTTTCTGCTGCTCAGATGTGGGGACTGGCCCTGAGCCTGGGCTACTGGCACTGGGGCAGAGTCATCAGCCCTGAGGAGTGCAGTAACTACACCCAGAGTCAGATGCATCTAGAAAAGCCCCGGTTTCTCCAGCTGGAGGGATGGAAGAGAGCTGGGAAAACACCTTGCTCATAAAAGATTATTGATTCTGATAACAGCCTTGGAGGTCTTTGGTGGCAGAAAGGGCAAAGCCTGACACCAGCAGTCCCTGCTGCGCCAGCAGGTCAGTGACGGCAAGGGAAGAAGCTGGTCTGACTTCTCACTGTCGACATCTGGGAAAAAGAAAATGAGTCATGGAGGGGGACAGAAACATAAAGATAAGTATCTGAATATGGGCTGGGGAGGGGTGTGGGGAAGGAGCGAGAGCTGCAGACCACTGCTTTTTCATCCCCCGCAGCCTTGCCCTGGCCCAGTGGTGCCGCTTGCCCTCCCTGCTGGGGAAAGGGTTTGGCTACAACCATGAAGGAAGTGACTTGGACACTTAGACCTCCATCTGGGAGATGGTCCCCAGATCATGGCAGTGTCATGATTGCGTTACGCCAGGTGCTGTTCACGGAATCACAGAATTGTCAAGACTTGGAAGGGACCTCTAGAGATCATCTAGGCCAACTCCCCTGCTAAGCAGGATTGCCTACAGCACATCACTCAGAACTGCATCCAGGCGGGTCTTGAAAATCTCCAGAGAAGGGTACTCCACAACATAGCAAAAACTTACCTGGAGCACTGAGCTGCTGTCATCACCCAGTTCGGGGCCACGAGGAAGCCTCCACAGAATTGTTTGTTCCTTCCTTGCAGATAGACCACACAGGGTGTGGAGGGCACCTTGGTTTTACCTCCTCCCTCCATCCAATTCCAGCAATAATCTACAATGAGCAGGACTGAGGATGAGGGGATCGGAGGACACAGGACACACTGTCTGGGACTTATTTCCCCAGCTCAGTCCCCTTGCCCCCGGGACACTCCACTTACCGGCGTTGGCTGGGGGCCACGTCACCAGCAGGAGGGAGAGCAGGAGTTTCTGCAGGTGCTTCATCCCAGTGTTCTCGGCTTCGGTGGATCCCTTGGAGGTAAGGCTGCAGCTGGGGTCTCTTCCTGCTCCCAGCAAGGTTTTATAGCATGAGACTAGACTCCAGGAAACCACAGAAATCAGATTCATCTGATTAATCTATCTGCAAATTGCATGCCTCAGCGATCCGAGAGGGGAATTCAGTCAGCCTTAGCCTTGGGCATCAACCCACCTTCATGTTGGGCCCGATCTGGGGTTTCTGACGTCCTTCTAAAGCCAGAGCTGATTTTAACCCGTTGCCTTTGGGCTGGAAGCTACAGGGAGCATATCCATCCTCATCACTTTGCCAGTGGGGGTCTTCCCTTGCAGCTCATATTTGTTGTTGGACACTTACAAAGTCTTGATTTTTATCATGAGCTTGCAAGAACGAGATTTCTCTTACTCGATGTGCTAGTTCCAAAGACCATGCAGTGGCAGCCGAGAACCCTCCTGCTCTTTCTTTGTAGGTGTGGTCCTGGCTAATAGAGCAAAATTGGTGTGAGTGCATTTATAGCACCACACTAGTCATGGCTATGTGAGGTCAAGTAGTTGTTATGGCAGCTTCATGTCCATGGCCCACAGTAGCCTAACTGCTGCTGTTGCCTGTGAGGTCTCTATTCTGCGCCAGCTGCTGATGTGCTTTCTACAGCAAAAGAAATAATTTTAAGTGTTTCTTTCTAGATGTAATTGTTCACTGATAAGTAGGAGAGTTTTCTGTATCTTAGCAGACAATGGTAGAGAGAAGATGGGAAGACCCTTCCTTGAGGAGGGACTCGCTTTGCCTCTGATATGTTGAAGGTGGATAGAGACAAGAGATGCAGGTTTGGGATTCTGCCCCTTCACTAGCTAGAGATAGCCAATGGCACATCTCCCTGAAGCTGGTCTTGTTCCTCTGGGAAGGGTCGCGTCCAAGCATGTCCCCACCCAGCCAGGCGGCTGATCTGAACTCCCAAAGAGGGGCCAGGTGCCTCTCTGCAGTGCACAGCAGGGATGTGTCTTCCCTGGACCAGACCCATGGCAGCTTCACCTCCTGCTGCTCCAGCCCACGGCCAGTGGAGGGGCTGGTGGTAAATCACTGAACACACTCCCCCACCTCTGACCCCCGGGATGTCCCCTTCCCTCCCCGCACCAGTGAACAGCTTCAGCAAAAGGTGGAAGATGAGCATCTTCCACAGCAGCAGTTCCTTCCGTGGCTGTGACAAAATGGGGCTGTTACATCTTTACTGTGGCTGTGACAAAATGGGGCTGTTACATCTTTACTGTCATCACTGACTGCCGGTAAATTTTCTTTCCTATCTGCCCCCAGTGCCACAGGCCAAAAGCGGTTTTAAGCTAAAACTTGTCATTCTCGTGCAAATGCTGCAGTAGCTGGAGCTGCAAGGAAAACCCTGACGTGACAAAGATTTGTGCTATGAAGATAAGCAGTTGCAGCCTATTCACTTGCAGATTTCCTAGCTGATAGCAGCTGTTAGTAGAAGCCCAAACTATGGACCCTTCTCAGTTTCTCCAGGGTGTCATGGGTGCTGAAGGCAAAGGCGACGTCATTTCCCTTCATTCCAGGCAATAACAGGGACATTCAGGGCCAGACCGCAGGCCATCTCCTCCCTCTGACAGAGGTGGCTAGTGGGAGCCTAGGAAAGACTATGAGAACAGGGCAAGCATCCTGTTCCCTTGAATTGCACACGGGTTCTGTACGTTTAAAATTCACCTCTGGGTTTCCCCACATCAAACCAGTCTGGTCTCTCCTTGAACTTGCACAGACGTCTGTCATGCTGCACCAGGGAGTTCTGCAGCTTGTTTCCTTACAAATGCACTGTCTCTGCCCCTTGTTATCTCCTGCAGGAAAGTGTCTAGCACTCTCCTATCTGTGTATGAGAGATGTCATGAAAAACTAGCTGCAACGAAGGAGACTAGAGCTCAGAGTTTAAGCAGGCTGCTTTACCCCCCGTGCAGGCTGTGGAAGGAGGGGTTAGTGCAAGGCATTCAGGGTCTAGTGCAGGGGCTGTCTGAAAACAGCACTGGAGTATCCTCTGTGGGGAGGAGAAGCTCATTGCTGAGCATCGCTCGGCTGAGGAGAGAGTTGTAAGCTCTTTTAGTTTAGAGCTACTGCTAGAACAGTTTCTACTCATGCTATACTGCCAAGGCTGGGCTTGCCTTCTGTGGCGGGGTGCTCTCCCTGTTTCCCCCCCCCCCCCCCCCGGCTCCTGCTTGGGCATTGGCCACCATGGCCATCACAACATCAGTTGCGATAACTTGTACCTGGACTTTGAGGGATGGCTGGCAACATAGCCAAAATACTGTCTGGAGTGGGGACCTAGAAATTTTGTTCCCATGAGAATATGACTGTTGGTCAATTATCTTACTGTACAAATAGTGGACAGCCCTTTGAGCCCTTTCTCAAAGAGCCCGTAGAGCCCTTTGAGCTCTCCTGCAGGGCAGCGGGCTGCAAGCCAGGATCTCCCTTTTTGTGAAGACACTCGCTTAAGGTTCTACTCCTCAAGGTTGAGAGATTCCTTGCCGCGACAGATTCTCGGTAAGTGACCAATATGCTAAACTTTGAAATCCTAGCGAAGTAATAGAAAGGATTGATTGCGCATATATAATCCTTTAGACATAAACTGTTGACCAAGTCTGGGACTAGGATTGGATCCAGCCGCACCTAGATTCCTCTCTGAGAAGGAGTTTAGAAAACAAGGGGGTCCTTTCTGAACCTTGTGACTCAATGGGAGGGTCTCCCTGACAGCTTGTCTGACCCTGTCCTCTCTGCAGTAAATAATAGAGTGTACCCTGACATTGAATCTCATAAAACACTATCGCATTTATTACTGGTTTTATCACACTTCCTACTGATTTTGTTATATCACTGTTTCACCTTAATAAATATTTCACTAGTTCACTCTAACTAGTGAATTTAATCACTCCATCTGTGACACCTTCCCAAGAGGGACAGAAACATGCCAACAACTCCAAGGCAGATGACTCCCAGCTCCTGGACTCGCCCTTGCCTCCTCCAGGAACAGTTGGTCTCTCCTGCTATAGTTGGCATCAGGTCAGGTGCTTTTGTGAGCCCGGGTCCTTTATCAACCCTTCCAGTACAATCCTTTCAGAGACTGTATCCATGTCTCTACCCTGGACAACACATTGCTGTTTCAGGAGACGGAAGACTGTGGCTGCTGAAGAATGGCAGAGGCAAAGACTGAAAGCACTGCTGTGCAACAAGCTGGGACTTTTGAGTATGTGTCCTCTCTGGGATCCTAAAGCCCCATCCCTGTGATCTCAGCTGCCACCTGCCCATATGCCCAAGGAGGGGGGGAAGAAACAGCACAGTCCACAAAAAGTTTGGCTCCCTTCACCTGCCTCTTACAGCTAAGACAGCTGAAAAGATTGGCTTGGTTTCCCCTGTGACTCAGCCTGCTGTCTTTGCTGCCCTGTGTCCTAGAGTGCAACATTACCCAGACACATGGTCCCTGCAGAGGGGACAGTCATCACTCTGCAGGGAATGGCAGCCACTGGCACGCCATGTCCTGGCTGTCAGCTGTTCCCAGGCAGGTGGTGATGTTGCTGAGATTGGTGAAGGCAGTGTGTGCATGTCACTTTTCCCAGCCCACTTCTACTTGGGCAGTTTCTCTTCCTGCAACACGCTCATCCCCATCACCTCTGGAGGGGCAACTGTCATCTGGCAGCAGCTCAGAGGGTGCGGAGCTGCGGCTCCCTCTGTCCCAAGGGGCTGACCTCCCACTGTCACCAGCCAGACCCCCTTCCCTTCTCCCCGGGGCAAGGTACAAGACAGTGCATAGACAGGGAAGTGCAGCTCTGAGTTTACTGTGGGTGTTTTAAGTGCAGCAAGGTTCAAGCAGGGACAGCATTAGCTCAGAAGGAAATGGAGTCAGCCTTTCTCTGGTGCCACCTGGGATGATCCCTGCTTGCGCCAGGCAATTTAACATGGCCCTGAACTGGCTGCCTGAGATAGGCAGCAAATGGGACAGCCAGCAGCCTCAGTGCAGACAGAAGGGGACCCCTGTGGCACCAAGCGTGTCACTCGGGTTCCCAAGGAGGGGAGGGAGTCAAGCCTTCAGCAGGGGCAGGAAGGAAACCAGTCTCCAGGGCCGCATCAACGCTGGAGCAAGTGCTGCTGCTGCTACTTCTTTTTCACAATTTTTTTGATCCAGGGCAGGTAGCTGGAGATGCGGGTGTAGACGCCAGGTGGGGTGTCATACCCGAAGGACACGATGCCTTGTGCCACCTTATTGCATACCAGGGGCCCACCAGAATCTCCCTGAGAACAGATGAGAAACTGGTTTTAGAGGTCTCTTCCCTGTGGGAGCGGGTTTCACCTCAGTCCCTCCCTACCCAGGCACTGCCAGCAGGGCTGTGTCTCTGCTCCGGATCTGTGTCTCTGCTCCTGCCCCACATGCCCACCAGCCTGGAGGAGCTGCCTGGAGCCCCTAGGGCTGTGCGTGGACCGTGGTGTCAAGGCATCCGGAGAGCTAGTCCACATGAGAGCTACAAATTAAATGCTTGTCACCTCTCCTGGAAACCAGCTAGGTCTGTGCCAGCAGCAGCCCCTGCTACTGAAGAGCCAGCCAGCCCCGAGCCCATCACAGCCCCTACCTGGCTGGAGTCCCTGAGGTCGTGGAAGCTGCCAGCACAGACCATTCCAGTGCTGAGATGTGGATAGAAGTGGATGCATTTCCTGCGGCTGTAGATGGACACTTTGGTTTCAAAGAGCCTGTTGGTTGCCTGGTCATTATCGATCATGCCCCAGCCGGCTATGCTGCACTTGGTGCCCGTGGGGAGGTCGCTGCTGGTCTTGGGCAGTGGAACGGTCTTCACATAGTCATTGAGAGTGGCCTTCGCTGTCAGCTGGGAGAAAGCAAGGTTTTTGGAGAAGGCTATGAGCAGAACAGCTGAAGGACGCTTTGTGCACAGAGGTAGGGGAGTTCTAGTGGGACATACAGCACTGCAGGCTCTGGTGAGTGGCTGAAATAGGGCATGTGGCTCCAAGCCCTGCCCACCCTTTCTTCCCAGCTCCCTCCCATTCCTGCCTGCCTCCAGCATTCATGGGCAACAGCAGCTGATGGTTTGTGGATGGAGCTGACAGCAAGACCCTGCCAGACCCACAGCCCCACTCTACCCTCCAACCCGCTGTGAGACTGCCTTGCCTTGAGCAGCATGATGTCATTAGACACAGTGTCGGGGTCGTATTCAGGGTGCTGGTGGTATCTGACAACTCCCCGGATCTGCTGGGTCGTTTCTGGCGCGAGGATATTGTGAGCCCCCAGGATGACTGTTACATTCCTAGCCGTGGCAGCAGAAGGGAGAAGGGGGAAAACAGGTTGGGTCTCACCCCCGTCCCTCCCCTTTTGCAGGCAGGTGGAGAGAGATGCTCAGCACAGGAGGAAGGGGAACCTACTCCAAAATTACTCCAGTGGTGGACCTCACAGGTGAAGGGAGGAAGAGGGCGATAAAGCTCCTGTATGAAGTACTCACCCCATGCAGTGTGCAGCTGTCATCACCCAGTCAGGGGCTACCAGGAAGCCTCCACAGGAAAATGTCCCTACCTTCAGGTATGCCATGTAAGGATGGGAGTGGGGCTGAGCCTCATGGCCCCCCACAATCTGATCCCGTAGAGCACCTGCAAGACACCCCACCACAGGATGAGCCAGTGGCTGCTGAGGTCGGGGCCCAGACTAGCAGCATCACTTGCAGCAGCTTGTGGCACCCCAGCTTACTGGCGGTGGCCCATGGGGAGGACAGCAGGAGCAGCAGGACCAGCAGCAGCGGCACTGGCTGGCACATCACTTCCCACAGCTGGACACTCCTTCCAAGGTGTGTGGAAGTCTGAGTCTTTCAGTGCCCAAGGGCTGGTTTTATACCCGGGGACCAGCTGTACCCAGCAGCCAGGAAGCCATGTGCGATGGCCTGATTGTGCTAATCAGAGCAGTGCAGCATCCCTCCAGGTCTATCTGCATCTCTGCTGCCCCGGCCCGCTCACATGCCCAACATGCCCCAAGGCTGTGATTCATGAGTGATAGAGCAGGACAGAAAGGCCAGGGCAGAGAAAGCGTGGTATGCCACAGTCCCCAAGCCTTAGGGGTGCTGGCCGGGAGAGGTGTCCCAGGGCATTTTTGAGGTGTCAATTAGCATTTCTCCTGAAGTTTGACTGCAGGACAAATCACATCCACCTGCTTCAAAGCATGGTGTCTTTGACTGATGGCAATCAGGCTGTTTCACACTCTACCTTCAGTAGCTGGTGCCACTTGCTCCTGGGGGTGGTCAGGTCACATGATGTTTTGTTGGCAAGCGCAATGGCTGCAGATGCTCTTTCCTCTCTATGGTTTCAACTCTGCAGCTGGACTGTCACCTCTGTTCAAATGGGACCATCTACCCTGCTCCAGATCCTCTGCTCTCTCCCTTCCCTGACCTGAAATTGCCTGCAAACCAGGCTGCAATTATTGTCTTCACCTTGCCCCTAGCAAAGTGTGATTTGGTTAAATGCTAAACTGACCACCAACCCTGCTGCTCTTGTCCCTTCCTGGCGTTGTGGACAAAGGCAACAGAACAATTATCACTCTGAAGCTTCATTGCCTTCCCTGCCCTGTTTCTGAATCCTTGATCCTGCTATTGGAGATTTTTCTGCCCAAAGGCCTTGTCTGTGTGCCTGTTCGCTGGGACACTTTTTGCCAACAGTCCTCAGGGGTCTGCACGTCACTTGAAGAAAATGGGTCTTGTTTTAATCCTAAATCACAATCTCTGGAGCAGTGTCTGGTTACCAGTCCTAACATAGGTCTGTAAGAAGTGGTTTAAACTCAGCTGTGCTTGCCCAAGACACGATTCCAGCTTTGCTTCCTGCTGCATGTGATTTCAGGTTAAAAACCACACACAGTGCCAAGGCTCCCAGCAAAGGAGAGTGGATCAGGAGGAAGATCTGTCCTAAAAACCCCTTTGTCACACACTAAGGGTGCTGCTTCCTGGCAAACGTGCCCTGTGCGGGCAGTGCCTGGCACAGGCACAGCACGAAGGTGCTGTCACTGCCTCTGCCCAGGGCTCGGTCTGCCGTCTCCAGTAAGATGCCAGCCGGCAGAGAAACAGCACTCATCTGCTTGGGCCGGTCTTCATTGTTCCCAGCCAGGGCTCAATGCTGGGGGACTCTGGGCAATCTGACAGCAGGGTACCCATGCTGGGGGCATACAAGCAAGCTTACAGGGCAAGTGTCCCAGGAGGGCACCAGGGTGTCAGTGGGGCTGATCTGCCAGTTAGTCTGCATTGCTGGGAGGAGGGCATTCGAGGGAGAGCTGCGGTATGAGAATGTAAAACCCCAGAAACAGTTCCTGGAAATAAAATCACAGTATTTGTGCATGTATAAACAAACCAGCAGATAAATATATTCCTCTCTTACTGCCCAGAGACATCAGAAGAGCTACTGGGCTCATGGTAGGGCTGTACTAACTCAGGCAAGGCACTCCAGGAGCATGGGCTGTCCTGCATCAGGGCTTTTGTTTGACTAAAACTTTACTCCCAGTTACAGGGCTCTCACTGCGCTCTGATCCCTTGTTTCTCTCTGTCAGCAGCAGCTCTCTCCATACGTCTGCATCCTGCAATAGCCTTGGGCAAAGATCTCGCTTTCTCCTTGGTGCTGAGCCCAGGGTGCTGAGCCCAAAGCCCCGAGCTCAGGTGCTCAGGGACACTCATCACTCTGTAACAGCTGGGTCAGCAGGACCAGGGCCAGGCTCTGCTGCTCACAGCAGAAACCAGGCAGCAGTTCTCTGCTCCAAAACCACTCCGTATCCTTATATATAACACGCAGGGAGGGAAAGCAGCAGGTGGAGGAAGCGATGCAAAGCAATGGAAGGTGAGCAGCAGAGCTTGAGTTGAGTTTATGCTCTTCAGACACCAGCCCTGCTGCTGGTAAACACATTGCCCCTGCCCCAGCCAGGCAGCACCAACCGCAGGACGGTGTGTTGCTCGTCCTTCCTCTGCAGAGCTCAGGGCAGGCTTCAAACCAGCCCCGTTTCCTCTGCCTGGCACTGGCACCACACCCCTGCTGCCCGCTTGCGCCGCCATCGCCCTCCTGTTTACGCTGAGACCTCCCAGCCCGTTTCCTGGGTGAGGGCTGGTTCCACCCTGCCATCGCCACATGAACATGGGAAGAAACAGCTCTCAGCTGTGAGCCTGTGGGGGCAAGTCTGGCATTGAGCTGGGCCCTGCCCCAGAGGGTGCAAAGCAGTGTTGATGAGTTCATATGAGGGGTTTTATGGGTTCTGCACAGGGGACACCAGGCCCGAGGCTCCAGCTAGGTCTCTGGAGTAGCCTCATGGTCTTGGTCACACCGCACTGACCATGGATGGCCAAGTCACACTGACTGGAGACAGAGGAGCACCGTGTAGCTCCCTCCCTCCTGGGGAAGAAGTCTGCTCACTGGAGGTGTGGCTACAGGGCAGAAGATGCGAGGGGAAAGCAGAGCTCGTCCCAGGCACAGTAGAAGAGCTGGTACTGGGCTTGGTGTTTGGAGAACAGGCACTGAGCTGGGCCAGCTTCTCCAGCTTCCCGGGCCAAAATCCAGACCTAGGGAGGGCAGAAATTGCTTCTCTGGCAATTGTCAGGGGCCATCAGGAGCTGCGTGAAACTCCACACTGTAAAGAAGCAGTGAGACTCAGGAATTTGCATTTGCCGCATGTTCACTCTGGAGGGATGCTGAGGGATGACTTCCTCCAAAGCGCCTGTCCTACAGGCGCTGAAGGGTGTTGCTGCAGGCCAGCCAAAATGTCAAAATCTCAAACCTGTCGCAAAGGGGGGAAAGGTGTGACACCATGGCAGACGGCGTCTTGCTGGCCACCAATGATGTGTTTTATTGGGATTACTTCCAAGTAATTTTATTTTTTTAGTGGGGTGTGGAGGAGCATTTTATAAAGCTGTTTGCTTTCTGTTTAATGTTGTTGCATTGAGAAAATGTAAGTTTCTAAAGAAAAGGCACTTAAGGAAAAAAATCAACAAAACTTTGCCATTTAAGGTCATTACTGTGGTCTAAAGGAGATGATCATGAAACTTTTTCTTTCATGTTCTTGTTTTCCTTCAAATCCAGAGACACACTGCAGAGACTCACCATCACCACTGCCCAACTTCAGTGAACTGACACCCAAGCACAACAACCATGCCTGGGACAATCTTTGGGCACTGTGAAGGGCCAGGTCTCCAGCGTTTGGTGTCAGCGCAAGTCAGAGGGGCCCCGCTGGCTCTTCCCAGCTCCTCTGGGGCCAGAAGCATCCTGCCACGCTGAGGACTGGGATGTGCCACTGGAAAGATGACCATCTACCACTGCGCAGTAGAAGAGACCGAAGGTAGGAAATGCAACCAACCAAGAGCCAGAAGCAATCAGTCATTTTTAAACCAGCACAACTCCACCCTTCCTGGAGCAGAAAAACACCTGTGGGCAAATGGATGCCTTGGCTGATGTTGAGATGTGCTGGGGCCACACAAGCGGGGACAGGATGGGTGGGGAGGGAGCCCTCTGGGGCAGACATAGGGCTGCCAGCTCTTCATGACCTAGCCTGGGGGTTGCCTGGATAGGCCCACCAGGCAGAGCTCTCCACAGAGCTTCACAGAGGGATTTTTATTTTTAATCAGAGTGTCTGAAAATAAAAGTTTTAATCAGGACTGTGCAGCAGCACAGCAGGAAAACCTCAACAGAAAGCATCAATATGTTATCTTGCATTTGTACCTTGTCTTTCCCCCGCAGCTGCTCATGGCCCCCCACAATCTGGAGCTAGATGCTCTCGCAGGAGCAGGCGGTCTCAGGGGAGGAGTGACCGGGCATGACACTGGCAACTGGTCACAAACCCAGGGAGCCGGGCTCCAGGCTGCTCCTGCTCTGCTCCTCTCTGGGCATCCTTGTCTGCACAGTCTTCCCTCTGGGGCCAAGGTGCTTCTGCCTTCCCATTGGTCTTGGTAGGGGCAAGTGGAAGGTTCCAGGGCTTCTGCTGTGAAGGCGCCTCATCTCAGCATCAGTGAACACCCGCTATGGCCACAGCTCTGGCAGAGGGCTCAGGGGGCTGCAGCTGCCCCCATAGGGCCCCTGGTCCTTCTAAGCCCAGCACTCAGCAACTATCAGGCAGTTTCAAGTAGATTGTGGTCTTGATCTGAAGGAAAGAGATGAGAAACGTTGCAGGATGGGGTGTGTCGTCGTCGTCCCCCACTTCATTTCAAAGAAAGAACATCTGAACTGAAACGGCAGCAAAGGAGAAGTACCAAGATAAAGCTCATCCTGCGTCTGTGCAGATAGCAATGGGGAGCCACTGCAGAACAACAGGAACTCTCCCTCGTGTGGGTGCCCAGCCATGACGGAGCCTCGTTTGCCCCCAGCCATGGAACTGGGGAGCCCCTGCCTCAGGTCTGTTGGCAGCAGCTCTGAGGGGGACACGTGGACAGATTTGTGCCCCATGCCGCTGAGCTGATTGCATGGAGAGGAGGGGACCCCAGGCTGTGGGACTGTGCCCTGACTTGCTGTGAATGGGAGCAGGGTTTGGGGTGTGTGGTGCCTCGCCGTGAGGCAGAGAGCTCTGCAGGCTGCTGGGGACAGGAATGAGCACAAGGGCTGAGACATGGCTAATGGAGCTTCCTAGAGCCCATCTGCCTCACAACTGCTGTGAAACGGCAGTGAGGGACTGCAGTGTCCCTTGCCCAAACCCAGTCCCCTCAGCTATGGAAAGGCCAAACAAGCCAGGTGCTGGGCACACCAAGAAACAAGTTTTTGCCTCACTGGAACAGCTCTTGACAAAAGGTGCCTTTCAGACAGCACCTAATGTTCTTGTGGAAGGAGCATTAGGAAGAGCCTTTTAGTGGTCCAGAGGAGCTGGCACCCCCTGGGTGAGCTGTCCCAGCTGCTTATCTGCCTCAAGCCCTCCTGATGTCAAAAGCATTTGCCTCCCACCTGACCCACACCTGCCACAAATCTCCCTGACAAAGAACTTGTTCCTGTCAGGTATCTCTCATGTGCTGCCAGCTATTTGAGCAGCTACTTAGGGCCCCTGACAAGGCAAGTTTCTTCACCCTCTGATCTCTTAGGGACACCCCACCAGTTCCATCCTGAGCAGACACATTAGCTGGAGGCTCAGGCTGAAGCAAGAATAATGCAGGGTGATGTGCAAGAATCACATTGACCCTTTTGATTCCAGGGCTGTGCCAGGAGCACCTGCCCAGCCCATTTGGGAGTGTGTTCTTTGCGCCAAGCATGCAACCTTGCATGCCTGTTCTCTGGACTGAGCTTCACTCATGGCCTGGGCTTCCTGCTGATTTCTGCTCCTTCAGTCTTGAGGTCATCTGCTGACTTTACCAGCATGAGTTTCTTTTCTACGCTGCTGATAGAAAAGCCCAAAACACCGGTTGAAAGGGTGAATGGGGAGGATGGATCCCTCAGCTTTTAATGAGAACCACTCTTGCTTACACGTGTCTTCCTGCACCAGGAACATCCTTTGCATTTTCCACTTGTCTATACCGTGATCCAGGCTAGGATCTTGCCCAGGACTACTCCCTGCTTGCCATGCTGATGGAAGAAATCGCCACTCTGCTTTCAGCCTGAGGACCTCTCCATGGCTTTGTGCCAGCCTGGAGTAATAACACAGGTGAAAGCAGGGCACAGCTGCTGCTGTGATGCTGAGTTAAAAGGCACTCGCCCTCTCTTTTCTCTATGCCTGTTTGCTGTTTTGGGTGGGGTCCATCTGCAGAGAAATGTGGTTGATGTTGTAACTTCCCTTTTTCCACTTTGCTTTGGTAGGTAGAAGTCTCACTTATTTTGCACAAGGAGCCCTCCCCACTACCTGGTCTCTGCTGGGCCTCAGACAAGCAGCTGGAGAGCACTGCTGGCTGCTGAACCTCCCTCCGGCAGCAAGAGCCTTCATCCAGTCGTGGCAGGTGAGTCATAAGGCAAATTCAAATGCTGCGGTTGGGAATAGCACGTTTCAAGACTTTCTCTCCAGTCAAGTTTTGCAGACACAGGGAATAGGTCAATGATAGACATTAATATTACAATCATGTCAGGACTCCTGGGTTCTGCTCCCAGTGCAGCCTCTTGCGCGTTCTGCAGTTCCAGGCAAGAGGCAGCTGCTTTGTGCTTCATTTCCCTGTTCATGACTTAGACAATGGGAAGATCCTGACCCATCTCTAGAGGGTGCTTGGCGAGCTGAAGGTGGAGGGTGCAGTGTCAGGGCACATGCAGAGCTTTGACAAGCTGGTTTTCTTTGAACTGGGTGGAACTGGGCCCTCGCCCCAGACACACAAGTGCCTGGACCTGCTGTAGTGACAGGGCAGGACTTGTATGGATGTGTCCTGAGAGACTGGTAGGAGCTGGGCCCACAGAGGATTCCAGAGGGGTGAGAGCATGGAGCTTCCTCCTGGAGAAGGATGTATCTGGGCATGGGTGGTGCACAGGGCAGTTGATGAAGAGGCAGTTGCTCTCTGCCAGGCTCAGGGGTGAATTTAATGCCACAAAAGGCAAAGCACTTAGTGTTTCAGGCTGTCCATGTGCTCTCACTATCACTTGGCTTTGGTCAGCCCAACAGACCCTACCATCAAGGTGGGAGGTGTGAACCCCATTTCACCCTGACTCAAAGAGGGGCCTGACATTATTTCATTCATGTCCCACCTTCACAACCAGCACAAAGCTGAGAATAGCCAGACCTTTACTGAGACATGATGAGAGTTGTTAGAAACTATGTCAGTACTCCAGTTCACAACAGGAAACTTTATTAAACAACAGGAAGCCCATACTCATACATGGACTTACAAAACATCTTACCCTCCTCTCTCCTTGCTCTTCCAGTGCCACAGGGCTGGTCGACAGGGCTCTAACTCTCGTCTCCATGCTGGGTATGGCCAGTCCTGTGCGGCTGTCTCACAGCTGACTCCAGTCCTCAAACAGAGGGTCTGCTCTGCTCCAAACCACACCTCACACCATTGCTCCATCGTGCATCCCCTGGCTGTTGACCTAGGATCAGAAGATGGATGGTCTAGAGCTGAGCTGGCTGGTAAATCACTCCTTTCCACTGGACTCTACTCATTATCCTGAGCTCAGACTTGACCTGCTCGACAGAAAAGTTTCCTGCCTGCAGCTGGTTGCCATGAGGAATGTGAACATCATCCTGCAGCACTACAACTTCACAGGCAAGCTGACCAACCGGCAGTCTGGGGATGAGGGCATGGGTCCCCTCCGCACAACCTTTGTCATCATCAGCTGTATCATCATTCTGGAGAACCTGCTTGTGCTACTGGCCATCTTGCGGTGTCTGCGAGCCCGCCGCTGGGTCTTCTCCTGCATTGCCAGCATCACCTTGAGTGATCTGCTTGCAGGAATTGCCTATCTTTCTAATCTCTGCCTCTCAGGCAAGAAGACTTTCCAGCTTTCACCACAGCTCTGGTTCCTGCGGGAAGGCATCCTCTTCATTGCATTGGCTGCCTCCACCTTCAGCTTGCTTGTGACTGCCATTGAGCGCTACAGTGCCATGGTAAGGCCAATTGCTGAGAATGAAGCCAGCAAGACCCTGCGCTTACGCAGCCTGATCATTTCCAGCTGGCTGCTGGCCTTCATCATCGGGCTGCTTCCACTGCTGGGCTGGAACTGTCTGTGTGACTTCAATGCCTGCTCTGTCCTCCTGCCTCTCTACTCCAAGAACTATATCCTTTTCTCTGTAGTCATGTTCAGCATCATCCTCCTGGGGATCATCGTCCTCTACATCTCCATCTTCCAGCTGGTCCGAGCCAGTTCTAAGCAAATCAGTTCTCGGCACAGCCGCAAACGGTCCCTGCGCTTGCTCAAGACTGTGCTGATCATCCTGGGCGCCTTCATCATCTGCTGGAGCCCACTCTTTGTCCTGTTGCTCTTTGATGTCTTCTGTGAGACCCAGACCTGCATGCACCTCCACAGCCTAGACTGGACCTTGGTTCTGGCCATGCTGAACTCTGGCATTAACCCTGTCATTTACTCCCTGCGGAGTGTGGAGGTGCGCCGTGCCATGGGAAGCCTAGTGTGCTGCTGCTGTGTCAGGCTTGGGCTTTGCAAGCCTGGGAACTGTTTGGTCATCACAGACATCAACTCTGGCTCATCCACAGAGAGCTCCCTCCGCTACCGGGAGAGCTTCCGCAGCTCTGTAACACAGAACGCCCGGCCCAGAGCTCCTCTCTCCAGCAACTCCAGCATGATGAGCAATCTCCCCAGCCTCTGAAAGGCCCTGGCGAGAGAAAGAAATGTCAGACAGGCCACCAGGACCCCATGCTGCTGCTCCTGTCCTGGCAGAACTGAAGCCTATAAGCAGTTCAAGCTGACCAGGTGCAGCCTCCACCCCAGTTGTTAACTGGCCAGGCTTTCCAGTCATAGAATCATAGAATGGTTCAGGTTGGAAGGTACCTTAAAGATCATCCAGTTCCAACCCCCCTGCCCTGGGCAGGGACACCTCCCACCAGACCAGGCTGCTCAAAGCCCCATCCAGCCTGGTCTTGAACACCTCCAGGGATGGGGCATCCACAACTTCCCTGGGCAACCTGGGCCAGTGTCTCACCACCCTCACAGGAAAGAATTTCTTCCTAATACCTAGTGTAAGTCTCCCCTCTTTCAGTCTAAAACTGTTACTCCTTGTCCTATTGCTCCCCTCCCTGATTAATAGCCCATCCCCATCTCTCCTGTAGGCCCCCTTTAGGTACTGGAAGGCCACTATAAGGTCTCCCCAGAGCTTTCTCTTCTCCAGGCTGAACACACCCAACGCTCAGCCTGCCTTCACAGGAGCTGGGCTCCAGCCCTCTGATCATCTTCATGGCCCACTGCTGAACCAGTTCCAACAGGTCTATGTCCTTCCTGTGCTGAGGACTCCAGAGCTGGACACAGTGCTCCAGGTGGGGTCTCACGAGAGCAGAGTAGAGGGGCAGAATTACCTCCCTGGACCTGCTGGCCATGCTTCACATCCCACCAGACTGGGATGTCGCTGTAGTGTGGGTGCAGCACAGGGACAGACATTGCTCCTAGGATGGGAGTGAAGGATACGGGCACATTTTGGGATTCATGCTCTGCTGACACAACTGCTGTGCCTAGGTGATAAGAGGACTCTGTTCTGCGTGTGCATGTATATAGATGCTGTACCTGCCCAGATGAGGGCATTTTGCCCCAGGAAACCAGGGTGGGTATCCCCAGCCAGACTGTCCCCCAACCCCTGGGGATCAGGCTGGGCTGGCAGTGCTGCCGCCGCACGTCATGCAAGGCTGGAGCTGACACTTGAGTCTTCTGCAGTTTACAGCCTCCTGGAACTGCTGTGACGGGCACAGCTGCTAGCAAAGAGTGCAGGATTACAGTCTTGGTGTCTTGCCAGGGAGTCAAGAACAACTGGATTTGCAAGTGCAAGTGTGTGCAGCTGTGTGGCAGCTCAGAGGCCCCTGGCCAGGAACCAAGTGCCCACCTGGAGATCAGCACAAACCAGCCAGAGAACAGCAGAGAGCTGCAGCACCAGCCCAGTCCCTCACTGGGCTGCAGAGACCAGGCAAAAGCTGTGATGGTGCTTACAGCCTGGCAGCGAAAAGAGCCCTGCCATGCTTCTGGGTATGGGGCTGCACCCACAGTGGCAGCCCTGGCACTGCCACAGGAGGCACCCACAGTCACTGGGGAGCCTGGTCCCACGCAGCACGACAGAACTACCTGCTCCCATCGGGCTGAACCCCTCAGGCAACGTACCCCTGTAGAGCAGAGGGGTGGCAGTGCTGTGGCCTCCCAGAGAAGGGGGGTTGTGCTCCAGCAAACATGCCAAGTTCTAAGGGCCCCACACAGGGGGAGGTGCCCACGAAGGTTGAGCAGAAGCTTCTAGATGGCTTTGCATTCTATTGTCTTTGGTGGGGCTTGGCTCACACACGAACAGAAGCAACAGAAATTGTTTCCTCTTTTTGGGCCGAAAAGGCTGCATCCTTCCAGAAACCTTTCCAAAAACAGTGTTTGTGACAGAACAGATTTGCAGGCATCATTTTAACAGCCTGCAGCAGAGTCAAGAGTTGGGGGAGCCTGCTCCAAGCCCTTCTGAAGTTCAGAGCAGCCAGGGGAAGAATGGAGGGGTCTGATCCCAGCACATTTGCTCTAAACGCTGCCACATTTGGAGAAGGGGGTTGTCAATGCTCTGCCAGGGAAATGTTCTGAGGGTCTCCGCCTCGCTGTGAGCTGGGCAGCACCAACAACAGAGAAGGTTCCCTAAGGACCCCAGGAGCTCACAGTGGTCACATATGGACTGTCCTTGTTGCCCCAGGGCCGAGCACTGCTCTGCTCTGCCCTACCAAGTGAAAAATCAGAGCAGCACCCAAATGCCTCCTCTCACCACCCGAGCGCTGAGGAGGAGAAGCTTCTCAGGAGGTAAAACCTGCTGTCCTGGCCCCTCGGGAGGCGGTGCCTAGCTCACAGCCCGTTTGTTTTGCAATAAATCGAGATGATAAGAAACCCCCTGTTTGATTTGCCATGATTTTATCTTCCTACGGCTCCCGCAGGCGAGGGCCCTCCCCGCGACAGTCGGGACGGCTGACACGGTCACGGGCCAGGGCGGGGAGCTGGGGCCGGGCCGGGGCCCGCTAGCCGCGGGGCCTCGCGGCTGCCCCTCCGTGTCCAAGCGTGCAGGGGGGATGCAGGCGTTCCCCGAACGGTCCCTCTCCGGGAATCACCCCGCTCTGTTCCGTCCCCTCCCGTCCCGCCCCCGGGTGCCGCGCTGGGCCCCGACCCGCCGGTCCCGGTGCGAGGGACGCGCGCAGCTCCCCCTGTCGGCCACGCAGGGCAGCAATGCCGCTGCACGGGCGGCCGCGCCTACAACTCCCAATGCCCACCGCGGCGCCGCACGAACTACAGCTCCCGGCAGCCTGCGGGGGCGCGTGTCGGTTCGTGCGTGCGTCGCCGCGTCGTGCGTGCCAGTGGAGCAGGCCGCAGCGGCGGGGTCGAGGCCGCGGCGATGCTGGAGGAGGCGGGTGAGGTGCTGGAGTCGGTGCTGAAGGCCTCATGCCTGCCGCTCAGCTTCCTGCTCTTCGTGCCCGCCGTGCTCCTGCTCCTGGGCCCGCCGCCCGCCGCCGAGGCCGCCCACGAGTTCACGGTCTACCGCATGCAGCAGTACGAGCTGGGCGGGCAGCCCTACGGTAAGAGACTGCACGGTTCCGCCGGGCTTGGTTCTGCCGGCGGCCTGCGCCAGATTTCGGTTCTGCGGGAGGGCGAATCCTGGCAGAGCCCCCCTTCAGGGCCGGTAGGGCCTTGCGAAGAGACTCGACCTCGGGAGAGGCGCCCAGGGTAGGCCGCAAAGCCGCAGGCGGCCCGGGGAGGCCAGCCCAGCCCAGGGGAAGCTGCCGGAGAGCTCAGAGAGTCCTGGGAGGCTGCAGCCGGGACCCGGTCCGGGCCCAGACCCAGAGGAGGCTGCGGGCAGGCCCTATCTGGCTGAGTTTTACTGCCCAGCCTCAACAGGAGCAGGAGGATGCCAAGAGCTCCCACATGGTAACCTAGAGATGGCCAAGGACCCTGCTGTGTCCTTGCAGACTCCTGTCTTCCGACTAAATTCCCAGGGCTTTAAGTAGTCCAGGTGCAGCCCTTCTGCGTACTGGGGAGCTTGATCACGAGATCAGTTTTGTTCTTTTGCCTCTGGCTGCTTTATTGACAGGTCGGTTCTTCTTCACTCTTCAGCCTTAATTAGCAGTGTCTATTGCTGCAGTGTCTCCTCATTTAAGAGTCCTTTCTTTTACAGTTCTTGCTGTATATTACAATTGACCTCCAGTTCCTCTGTTCTCTTGCTTCCAAGCTGCCAATTGTGCAACACCTTTAAGTCAGAAACACAACCTGTTCTGCTAATCATCCAGGTGTTGTAATCAGCCTCCACCCCCCTGTACTCACTAACCTGGAATCAAGTCTTGGTTCTGAGTCTTCCATAGATATTTTATTGCAGATGAGGGCATGTGTTGTGTCTGTGAGTGACTCTTCCTGCTGTCTCTTTTGTGGCCTAAGTTTCAAGCTTATGTTAAAGGTCTGGCATTACAGCCCCACCTTTATTCTGTACTGTCCATGAGACTTGGTCTCTAGATCTTTCAGATCTTCGTAAGATCAAACATCAGTAGAAGTTATAAAATGCCAGCTATGCCTGCACACTTTGTAAACACTACAGGAGCTGCTGATGGCTTCTGAAGATCTGCAGTTATTTCTGGGGTTTTCCGTCACAGTTTCTCAAAACATATCCACATCTTGAGACCTCTTGTTGAGGAACCTTGCTAGATCGGAAGTAGGTGCTCTCATGGGGATATTAAGCTATCTTTTTTCTCAAGCAGTGGTAAGTCTTTGTTGGCAGCCCTAATGGGGGCAGCAGATGTATTTCAGCTGGTTCTGACTTTGGTTGCCTGAGTGTTCTCTCTAGCTGAGCGCTCACAACATATTTTGTGAACTCTTGAAAAGCCACATGTTTTTTAATGCTTGCAAATTACATTTTATGCTGTTTCTTTTTCTGGAGCCTTTTAGCTCAGTGGATTGTGTGTTTCCCTTGTTCCTTGCCAGCCTCGTTGGGTACCTGATATTCCTGTTCCATATGTGTTCTGAGGCCAGGTGTCCTTCAGGATCATAGCTGTTCCAGATTCTCATATTCTTCTCTAAAAAGACCAAATAGAGATTGCTGCTGAGCCTTTCCTTGCAGGGTGGAGAAGAATTTTTTGTCAACATCAGTCATAGAGCAATTTAAGAACAAACCTGGACTTCCTCTAATACTTTTAGAATAGAGTTCTTTGGGTTGTAAATGAACAATTATTAAACAGTTCTTTATAGAGAAACTACAGAAAATCAGCTTGTCTTGCCCTGCTGTGAGAAAATACTATTGGGTCCACTCTGCTTAGATATCAGAGGGTTGTGCTGGGATCAGAACTGTGGATCCACGCTTTGGTATGTTTACATATTGTTGTTCGGGGAATGGTGAAGGGATTATCCTCATTATGGATTGTTTTTCTTTAACTGGGGGGAGAGGGGGCAGGAGGACGCTGCTCTTAATATTCGTTTGTTATACAGCGTGAGAGCTCCATGTGCGTAGTTTAGATTGTGCCTTAACTCTGTTTCTGGTGTATGGCCCTCACTGATACTATGCAGTGGAAGTGCAGATTTTTCTTGTTTAGGTGATTTGATCTTTGACAAGACCAAACTAATAGAGTTAAGTTAAACCAGGTTTAAATCTAACTTTTAGCAACGCTCCTATTTGGCATAGGCTGAGATGCCTTCTGGTGTATATTGCTCTTTCCCTGGCTGTGTGGAAACCCAGTGTGATGAAGTCTTCAATGTAAATGCTAGAGTTATACAAGAAAAAATTTGATTTGGAGGATTACAAATTGTAAGGTGGATTTGAATGTCTCTGTACAAGATGTCCTTATGGTCCTCCCTTGGAGAATGCTGGAGCTGCTGGCAAGCCTCCAAACTGTTGTTCTCCTGAGGATTGCATTTTAATGTGGGAGATTTAATATGCTGAAACTGAGAGTAGGAGAGAGCAAGCAGATAGAAGCAGCCCCAGAAACATCCCGGTGGGTGAGCTAGAACAGCCTTTTGGACATGGGGTAGCCTTGTGTACTTTCACAAAGTGGCTCTGCACAGCTTGCATCGTCTCCTTGTGCGTGCAGTCCTGCAGCTGGAAGATGCGTAGCAAGAGGCCAGGCTTTCTCCAGTTCTATTGCAGTCTGCAGGTACTGGGTGCAGATAAGCAAACAGGTAGCCTGTGTGGTTGTGGTGGGGAGGAAGACTGGAAGGCGGTCGAGGCTGTGCAGTGCTGGAGTAAGGAAGGCCTGGCTGGACGTGGCTCCACAGATGTTGCTCTGATGGGTGCAAGGAGAAAACACACATCTCTGTTCCTTCTTGGATGGGGTGGGAGGGGTGACCTTAGCTTTTGCAAGTCCTGGCTGCTCTGAAGTTTATCAGACTGTCACCAAGACTGTTCTGAGAAGGAGCTAGGATCAAGCAAATGAGATGTGACGAAATCACTTACAAAACCTCTTGCTGTTCTCTCCTCACAGGGACTAGGAGTGCAGTGCTTAACACAGAAGCCCGCACTGTAGAAGCAGACGTCCTGAGCCGCCGCTGCGTCATGATGCGGCTGGTGGATTTCTCCTATGAGCAGTACCAGAAGGCTCTCCGCCAGTCAGCTGGTGCTGTGGTGATCATTCTGCCACGATCTATCTCTTCTGTCCCCCAGGATGTTGTAAGGGTAAAAAAAAAAGGTTCCCTTTCTATTTTGACAGGAGATGTATTTGAGAGGGAGAGAGGGTTACTGCAGGACTGAAAACTGCTGTTGTAATGCACAACAAATCATACTCTAAATTTAAAACCTACCTTTCTTTCTCTCCTTTGGTTAATTTTTTTCTGCCCTCTTCCATGTTTAGCAGATGCTAAGTTTGTGTCTCACTTAAATCCTCAGCAATTCATGGAGATAGAGCCGGAAATGCTTGCTATGGAAACCATTGTGCCAGTCTACTTTGCAGTGGAAGATGAAGAGCTGCTGTCTATCTATGAACAAACAAGGGCTGCTTCTGCATCGCAGGGTTCTGCCTCAGCTGCAGAAGGTGAGTTCTAACAAGTTGGGGAAAGGTTTAAAGGAAGACAGGCCTGAGTCCACCTCTGGGAGCAGTCTGCTGTGTCATGTGCACCATGAACCAGTGTTCTGTTGCCTTCATGTTTATTCTGGTTTTGTTCAAGTGCATGGAGATTTAATAGAAGGAAAACAGACTAAGAGAATTACTTGACTATATTTGGACATAGAGTTGCTTGGAGTTGACTTCTCAGCTTCACACTGTTGGAAGTAAGATAGCAAAACTCAGGTTAAAAACAACATTGAGGATGTTAAGTGACTACAGTGTGTTCTTAAAAGCTGAAGAGTTTTGTCTGACCCCAAGTTAGTTCAGTGCTTACACGTATTCCCCTGTGAATAACTTTACTGTTTTACTGACCTTGTTGCTCATGATTAACTTTAAGGACTGCTGGAGAAAAGCTTTTAGTTTAGCCAGCTCAAAATACTGGGATTTCAGGACAGAACAAAAACGTGTGGTCACCAGGATTCTGTGTCAATGTGTAAACACAAGAAACAAGTGAGAAGGCTTGGACTCTCCAAAGCTCAGTTAGCAAGGGAAATAAAGGGATGAAACTTCCCCTGGTGAACATTTTTTCCTTCTTTTTGTCTTAGTTCTGCTGCACACAGCAACTGCTAATGGCTTCCAGATGGTGACCAGCGGAGCTCAAAGCAAAGCTATCAATGACTGGCTCATACCCAGTGTGGAGGTGAGTTGTGTATGAATTCAAACTGGCAACATTGATGGGATGCCTTCTTTTATTGGAACTTCATCAGACGTTTGGACTGATAGGGGAAGTCAGGGGAGTCTTAGCCACACAAGTATCTGAATTCTACAGCACTGAAGCCACTGCAGATTCCATAGGTGTGCAGAAATCAGGCTGTCTTTGTACAGGCGCACAAGAGGCAATGCTGAGTGACACCCATCTCTTCCCTCTGCAGGGAAGACTGACAGGACTGGGTGGAGAAGACCTGCCCACTGTTGTGATAGTTGCCCACTATGATTCTTTTGGAGTGGCTCCAGTGAGTATTCTTTCTTCCTGCAGCTCTTTGTTCCTGTCTGTGTGTTCCTGTCTTTTTTTCCCATATGGCTTCTGCCTCTATGTTTTTTCTTCACCCTAAAGATGGGTAGTTATAAGCAGAGCATGGTGGTGTGCTATCTTGAAGGCTGTTCTGGTACGTGAGAATAAGTATAGGGTTGTCACCTTGTCTCTGTCCCACTTTGTCTTGCAGTGGCTGTCACACGGTGCTGACTCCAATGGCAGTGGTATCTCAGTGCTACTGGAACTAGCCAGGCTGTTTTCCCGGCTCTACACCTACAGACGTACCCATGCTGGGTAAGAAACTGGCCGATTTTTCGTTGAATGTGTATAGCTGCGATCAGATAAGAAGGACTTTTGCTCCAGACCTGTAGAGGTCATTTACTTCCTTTGCTCTCTCTTGTTTCCCTCAACTGATGTTAAAGGTCAAGCTCCTTCCTTTGGTTTCTTTCATGTAGCTCTGCTCAAGCTTGGGGAGAAGTTGGGGGAATGATGTGGGAAGTGGATTCCATCCTCAAGCACTGGGAACTCTCCCTGTTTACCCTATCCTGCCATTACCTTAGTATGTGGCACGTAGGAAGCGTTTGCTAATGGACAGTTTGCATTGAATATCAGGTGCTAGCTGTTGTGATTTCACCACAGTTTCAAGGCTGAGTAAGAGAGTTCTGTAATGCTTTTCTGTCTTCTTTGATGGGCAGGTATAACTTGCTGTTCTTTGCATCTGGAGGTGGCAAGTTTAATTATCAAGGAACCAAGCGGTGGCTGGAAGACAATTTGGACCACACTGGTGAGTATGGGGCTGGTGTTTCAGCATGTTCTGTGGCAAGGTCTCTGTTAATATGATTGTGTTAAGTGTCTACTATGTCAGCCCTCCTGTGAGAATCTCCTTGTGTGGGCCTTGTGGTTTTGGGATGGAAATCCTAGAACAAAACATAGCAATAAAGTTTTGGATTTTTCTGTTCCAGATTCCAGCCTGCTGCAGGACAACGTAGCATTTGTTCTCTGCCTTGATACTCTGGGCCGAGGCAATAGCCTTCATCTCCATGTCTCAAAGCCTCCCAAGGAGGGGACCTTGCAGCATGCATTTCTGAGAGAACTGGAAATGGTAATGAAAAGCATTTTAGGTAGATGGGAACTTGGGACTTACTGTGGGGAGCTGCAGCTCCAAGAGAGGAAGGAGGACGTGAAGAAAGGATGTGCCATTGAAATATTTAATGTATTGTTTACAGACACTTGATTTGAAGTGCAGATAAATCCTCATGCCGCAGTCCCAAATAAAGCAGACTAGATCTGCTGCATTTTCCCCTGCACTTCCTTATGGCTTGTTGCTTGCAAAAGCTACCCTGTAGTGGCATTAAAACACCTTTTTAATGGCAGTAACTGCACCTTACAGGTAGAAGTGTATTTACCTTCTGGAACAAAAAAAATTGGTCTAGGTGGACTGGGCAGTACAAGATGGGACTATGCAGTGGGCAGCGTGACACCCTGGATGGCTTGTCCTTTTCCTCAGGTTGTTGCCAGCCAGTTCCCAGAGGTCAAGTTTTCCATGGTGCACAAGAAGATAAACTTGGCCGAGGACATGCTGGCTTGGGAGCACGAGCGTTTTGCAATCCGACGCTTGCCAGCATTCACCGTCTCTCACCTGGAGAGCCACCGGGACAGCCTGCGCAACAGCATCATGGATAGGAGGTTAGAGGCCTTAGGGGAGGCTGCAGCTGGAATCCAGCCCATAAACACAAAGTGGCCTCATGACTGCTTGTGCTGTTCTGATGGTCAGAGGATGGGAGGAAAAACACTGGGAGTTGGGCTCTGGATTCAGGTTCATCTTTGATGCAGTGAAAAAGGGTGGTTTATAGAGGAAGCTGATCCCATTGACAAGTCCATAATCCCCTCTTTTGCTTTAGGGCACGAATAGACACTAAGGCACTAATCAGGAATACTAAGATCATTGCTGAGGCTTTGACAAGGGTCATCTACAACCTAACAGACAAGGTAAGAGCTGCCCATTGTGCAGTTCTAGACAGATTTGTCCTGACCAGCCAGGCTTGCTCTCACCAATAGCCTGAGGTTTGTTTTTTTCCCTTGCAGGGAGCACCTGCCGATCTACAGATCTTCACAGATCAGATGGTGAGCACAGTGTATTTTTGTAGCCTGTGGGAAGAAGGAGTCAAGAGTCTGGGAGAGAGCTCTGGTCTCAGTGCGTGTGTGGTTGACTCTATTTCTTTGGTGGTATTTTTCTGCAGCAGATTCAGCAGGAGCAACTGGAATCGGTGATGGATTGGCTGAGCAGTCAGCCCAGGGCTGCTCAGCTGATTGATAAAGACAGCACCTTCCTCAACACCTTAGAGTATTATATGGGTCGCTACCTGAAGGATGTCAAGCAGCATCATGTAAAGGCAGACAAACGGTAAGGAAAGAGATGAAAGGACCAGCCAGCACATGCAAACTGGCTTCACCCTCCAATGAATCTTATCTCTGAGCTGCGGCTTCTCTGGCTTCTTGGCATGTAGCTGGAACTGGTTGCTCTTTTCTGTTCTCCCAGAGAAAGCTCTTTACAATTTCTCACAGCGCAATGACAAGTCCCAGCAGCTCTCTCTGTCTGAAGAGCTTGTTTTTTCACTGTTTTGGTTCCACCCTTCCCACTCTGAGTGCCGTTTCTCTCTGAATGCAGGAAAAGATTAAGGTCCCCTAGAAAGCTGTCTTTAATTGCAAAAAGGCAGCTTCCATCCTGTCTAACCTGCTTGAATTGAAGCAATTTAATGAACCCAGTGAGGCATCTTCCATGTGCCTCTTCTGAGACAGCTGAACAGCATGTGTTCTCAATTGCCACCTAAAATCAGTCCAAAACTGCCTTGCAAGGTGGTGGCGCGTACCTGTCTCTGGTTGGATGAACTCCTTGAGAACAGAAGTTTGAGCTGTCCCTACTACAGTGTCAAGAGTTGTAATACAATCTGAAGAATTTCTTCTTTTCACAGGGACCCTGAGTTTGTTTTCTATGACCAGTTGAAGCAGGTGATGAATGCATACAGGTATGGAACTCCCTGGGACATGTTGGGCTACTGTCTCGCTCTGTGGCAGTTCCTGCTGTAGCAATTTCATGTATTCGATCTTTATTGCAGGGTCAAGCCAGCGATATTTGACCTGCTGCTGGCTGTCTGTATTGCAGCCTACCTTGGTGTTGCCTATATTGCAGTGCAGGTAAGAGAAGAGAAACAGGAGACAGATGTATTATTTTCCTCATAAATCATGTTAGCTACAGTAAATAGTCCTGAGACAGTCCCAGCTCCAAAGTTGAACAGTAATTGCCACCCCACCCTAAAAGTAGTGATCCAAAATGGCTGGCTGTTTTGATGTGTATGTTTTTGAGTATCTGTTGGCTGTGCTGAAGGCAATCTCTTGTCATTTTAGTGCAAAACTATTTTATGGAGCTCCTTCTCTTGGTCAAGGACATGCTCAACTCATTTGTTAAGCTATTTTGGCTGCGTAACAGCTTCAGACTGAAACTTCCCAAGGTGTCTAAAATCTGCTATAATGTCAAAGGCTTGCAGCTTGTAGTAAGTTAGGAGTGATAGGAGATCCTTCCAGTGTCTGAGCTTGGGATGCAGCTTAGACATGCATCTTCAGGGTTTTGGGTTTTTTCCAATGAAATCATAAATACATCCTGTGTCTATTCTCCAGGAAATGTGATACTCTGTGCCTTGGCCAGTCAGCTTAAGTTTAGTGGTTTTGTTTAAGTGTTAACAAAGCCACCATAAGTAAGGCTTTTCATCCTGGCTGGGTTCTCTGAAGAACATGAATGAAAGGGAAGCATTTTATGTCAGTCTAAATTTTGATCTGTTCATGTTATTTGTGTTAGTTTATTTGGGGAAACAACAAGCATTTAAAAATCCGATGTAACAATATAAACAGGAGGGAAAATATACACTGTGATTTCTGTCAGCTATCTTCATTACATTTGTTATTACAAATTATTTCAAGCCTGGATCTTGTTATATCTGAAGCAGCCATTATCGAATCAAAACGCGATTAATCAAAGCAGAATCAAAGGAGGAATTAGGTGAATTTCTAAGTCACTGGTGAAATGGTGAGAAGATTCAGCTAAAGGGATGTGAACTACTGTGAGTCTGTGTTTGCCTGGTTCACTTTTAGATTCCTGAAATTGCTAGCAGCAGTGTTTCTGTAGTGACCAGTAGCGTGCATGTGTCAAAATCTGAAACTATCTCCTCCCCTTTGGTAGGAACAGAATTGCATCAAAAAATGTGTTTTCAGCTTCTTAACTGGGTGATGCAGGTCTGCACAAACACTTTCTGTAAGCCTTCACTTTCTGTAAAACTTCAAGTAACTGGCTTCATTGTAATAATTCCTCCTAATTCACCAAGTCCTGCTCTGTCTTCAGGATGAGAGTGCTAGTGGATGATCTAAACTAGGTATTGCATTTGCACATGGGTATTGTTTTAATCCTTCTAGTAAGTTTTCTCTCTGTGTAGAATACAGTCATTTTATTAGAATTTGTAAGGACTCACATTTACTTATTTTCCTTCCGTTTCCAGCACTTTGGTCTCCTTTACAAGATGATACAGAGATTATCCCTTAAAACCAAGCAGCAGTGAAGCAACAAGTCATCACCCATACAGCAGCACTGAGCCATCGGTGAGCCCATCGGGAACCTCCTGCCTTCCAATGAATCCTGCTGTTTCTCTTCCTGTGTGTCCTCTTTGCTACTCTGTAGAGGGGAGGAAGGCAGAAAGAAAATGAATTTTTAACTCTTGTGCACCTTTTAAGTGCTTTTCTTCACCTTCCCCTGACTTGCACCGTGTCCGTTTTCCTTTGCTTTTTGGCAAGGGAGAGGCTCAGCGACTTCAGTAGTTCCTGCAGGTTGTTTAAACATTGAACGGCTGATTCTGAGCAACTTCTGTGAGTGTAGAACCAAGTCCAGCACCTTCATGGACACATGCCATGCAGCCAGCTTGGAAGCTGAAACTACAGAGTAGAGTGATGCGTTATCTCTACCCAGCAAACAAGGACTCATAGCAGTTGTTTAAAAGAAAAAAAGTGCATTTGCAATTTGAAGAGAACACTATTAGCATGGTTTTTTATGGCACCTCTTTGTTAAGTTCACTGCCTGGCTTTAGGAAAGCGTGCTGAGCATGCAGTGTCTGCAGCATCATCTTGCATTTTGTTTAGACTGTGCAATAGCTCATTTCCTTTTAGGAGGTGCACTGTAAATGATCTTGACTGTTATTGACAGAATGAGGAAAGATTGTTAAAATGGGTTCCTAGCATTAGGGTTCTTACAGGTTCTCTCTTGTCTCTATTGGAGTATGTATTTTGCTGTGTACTTGATTTCTTTTAAAATCTATGGTCCTTGGACAGTTGCCACCACTCTGTGCTAAGCTCTTGCTTAGGTTTTAAAGGGTGTTCTACAGTCCCAACTGTTGCAGGACTGTGTTCTGTGTTATTCCATGTACTTAAATGAGCTGGTTATATTAATAGCAAGAAAGAACAGCCCTGCTCCTGCTGAGCTCTGGTCTGTAATCCCTTTAGTCTTCATTCCTCAGTTTTCACTTCCAGATGGGTTCTGGATTTTGTGGTATTTTCCCATGTTCACCTGCATCTCAGGATCTCATTTCATATTTTTCAGCTCTATTATTTCTGGAAACACTCTTTCTGGCTGCGTATGAGCAAGTTCCCAGAGTGCTTGTTGCTGTCCTTTCATGTGCTGCCACCAGTATGTATGAAGAAAGGCAGGTCATTTAGCCATTAAAAAGCAAAACAAAACAAAAAAAATGAAGTTTTATGAATGTCATTTTAAACATGGCTGTTTCAAGAACTGTACCTAAAACAGTGTATCTTGGGACACCCAGTCTCTGTTGCTTTTATCCTTAAGTAAGCCTTACATTTAGTTTGCCGATGCTTTTAGATGGAGAGAGCTGTGTAGTTGCCCAAAATACTTCCAGTGCTGTGCAAAGATCAGGTGGCCAGTTGCTCCAGCTTGTCATCATCTTAATTCTGTCCTGAATTCACCATGCAAGGTAAGCAGGATACTTGTCACCGCTTTCTGATGAGAGCTGAATGCCCTTTCTGGGCAGTGTTGCACTTTGTTTACCCTCAGGTTCTTCTGGAAAATATATTAAGATACTGACTACGAAGCCTAAGCTAGTTGTAGTTCTAGAAGGTGTCCCAATCGATTACTACTGTCCTGCCACATGAGGTCTCTTCACAGGTCACAGTGATTACCTTATTTTATACAATGACTGCTTGTATTTAAAACAGCATCTTTTACAGAGGCTGAAAAGCTCTTGTGGATTTGAACAAAGGTGTACCCTTTTTTGTATGCAAGGAAAATTCAAGCTCTGCATCCTTGTCTGCACTACAGCTGCTGTGCAGGCACATGTCAGAAACGGGGCTGTTGTGGACAGTCACTGTCCTTTGGATAGGGAGCAAAGCACTGATTTCCGTCCATCTCTGTTTCACTGTAGGCTCCTTCTTGGCGTACCCTTACCCCATGATGTGTGCTTTCTGCTACTTTAGATGTGTCGCAACTAGTTCTTTAAAGGGTCTTTTCTTTTCCAGGAGAGCTGATGGCAGTGGCTTACTGTAATATCAACAGCTGGCATGGTACCAACCACTCCTGAAAAATCAGCCCTACAGGGAAACTTGCCTTTTTCTAATATTTTGAGTCCTTATTTAAAATACATCTCTGCATCCACTTGTGACACTCCTCTGCCAAATTAATTTATTATTACTTCAGAAATTGCTGGAGTGGCTGGAAGACGAACCTTCATTGTTTTCCACTGCCTTTTATGCTCTACCCATGGCCACTCCATTTGCTGTGCTCTGGGAAGGTGCATGCTCTGGGCTGTGTGGGTTCAGAACAGGCACAGTACAGTCGTGGAAGAGCTTCTCCTTAGGTTCCGAATGTGTGGAAGTAGTTTCAGAGGCTTCCAGCTGCATCATACATTTCTTGTGTGTTCCCTTCCAATCCAGCAGGTTATTTAACCAGGCTTAATGAAACACTGTTACTTCACTGAGAAAAATTGGAAAAAAAAATTATTAGCAATCCTACTGCAGCTTGACTTGATGCATGTAAAATTTGCGATTAGTGGGCAAGAGAAAACAGAACAGGCACAGATCATTCTTCCTTGCACTGCAGCCTCTCAACCTTTGGTCTTCCAGCTGAGAAGCTCAATGTTCAGAGTCAAAAACCTTCTACCGAGGCAACCCAGCGTGGTTGTAGCTGTGTCCCTGTCAAGATTGTAGCATCAAAGCAACCACTTTCACTCCTTGTGGTCTCAGCAATAAACTGCTAATGCTCTTGGTGTGACACCAGAAGCCAGTGGCAGCTGTGTAAAAGAAAGGTGGATAGAGGTAAATGAGGAGAGTTCGTAAACCTATTGCTATCTCCTGCTCAAGGGTAATTTGTCCTATAATCTGATTGGATGCACTATGTGTGTCTCTAGCTGGCTGCCATAGCAAGTAGTTTTTACTGCAGATACGGGTTTATGCTTTTGATCAAAGTGCACATGCACTGAAACATTATATACTCAAATCTGAGATAGTCAAATTCCAACTTTCTCATAGCTGGAACAGTGCCCATCCTGGGAGTGAACTCGGTTCCCGCATTGCTTTTTCCTTTGGGGAGTTGCAGAGAAGCTTGTAAGCAGACCCTGCTGTTCTGCGAGGTTTTGAAAAAAATCAAGAGAAACGGTGCTGATCCATACTGCAGCATGTCTGATCCATTCTGTCACCAACAAGACACACAAAGGCAGAAATCCAGCAGCTGTTCTGGAAAAATAAAAGTTCTCCACAATATTGCAGAAGAGCTCTGTGTAGCTGATTCTTGTTGCCACTATTTTTTACCTGTCCTTTTTATCAGGAGTTTCGCTAGCCTGGAAGGAAGAAGCATGGAGAGCATATGTCCACGTATACATAAGTGTCTGGCTTGTTGATGCAGACAGTTGATGCTTTTAGCCATAAAACAATTTTCTTTGCTCCTTTGCTGTCTTTACGTGCTGTCCCGGTCCTGTCAAGGTCTGCAGCTCACAAAAATCGTGTTTCCCAGCAGGATTTAAGCACTGAAGTTGTTCTTCTGTCCATTCCCACCCATACAAGCACTAACGGGGGTTGTGTGTGTTACAACCCACTATACAATCTATTTAGACATTTAAAACCACAGATACCCAAAATTGTTGTGGGGCTTGGTTTTGTGGGGGGTTGTTTGCTTGTTTGTTTTAGATCATGCACTCTCATGTTGTTCGTAGCACAAGCCAAAATACCAAGCGTCTCCTGCACTTGTGGCCAGGCTGAGTTTTCTGTTTAAGAGCTGTTCAGTCTTGACCAACCAGCTGGAAATGCTGAGGGTGCGACCGTGTCTCAGTAAATTGGGCCTCCGGGTACCCATGCGTGGGCTCCTGCTCACTCACTTTGCTCTGTTTACTTCCCGTTTGTAGTTATTGGATAGCAACTTCAAGGTATAATCTGGAATGTTTGCAGCTCAGGAAAAAGAGTTGATTTATCCAGCAATGTTAACTCAATTATTTATCTCTTGTGTGTCCTAAAGAACAAATGTATGTTGAGGTGAATATTTAAAAGCTAATAGATAATTCAATGCAGTTGATTTACATAATTATTCTGATTATAAATGTAATAATATTTAAGTATTTTAACATTTTTCATTTCCTTATTTGTTTGTCCCTTTTCCCTTGGAAAAATAAACAGAGTGAGTAGATGAACTGATTTGTTGTAGAACTATTTCCTGCTGGAAGCTCAAAAAATGGGAATCTCCTTGCATTACTTGAAGGAATAGATCCCCTGCAAAAAGGGAGAAAAAGCAGCTGCTTAAGAGCTTATATCATCTGTGTAAAACGGTACGACAGAAAACACAGACCCTGAGCAAGATTCCAGCACCTTGAGGTGCTCAAACTCCTGTTTATTCAAAGGGTTCGTGCCCGTTTGCAGCGATTGAAGTTTCTATTGGAGAAGCTTCAGTGCCGTGAGGAAGCGGCAGCTGCCGGTGCTGGGTTGTCGTTGCCGAATGACTCCTGAACGCTCACGGACTCGGTGTTCGAGCCACGGGCGATGCGGGGGTGAGTTCTCTGAGCACGAGTCGGAGGAACCCCCGGGAAACGCACCGGGATCTGAGGCTTCTCCTTGGCTTTCCGGCGCCTCCCGCCGACCTCCCCCGTGCGCCACGGGGAGCCGGGCCCGGGGGTGCCTGCGGGAAGCCAGGGCGGCTGCTGCTGGAGCCACCGGGTGAATCTGCCAAGTCCCGGGAACGCTTTTCCCGGCCGCGTCCCCGGTGTCGCCGGGCGGTTTGGGGCGGCCGCTGCCCGGCCGGTTCCCCGGCGGTTGGAGCACGCCTGGAGCACCAGCCCCGCCC
>JAHREE010150558.1:0-21180 GCA_033628505.1 Tringa tobata
ATGCTGGCCACCTGAGCTCAAACACCTTCCCAGGGTGTTCCTGGGGTGGCATTGCTGCCCTGAGCTGTGCCCAGGGAGGGGTTTGTACCGTTACATCCTCCTTTGCATGGAAATGGTCAGGTTAGCTCCAAAGCCCAGGCAGTTCCACCTTTGCAAAGCTTTGATGACCAGAGTTCATCAATCTGGCTGGATTTGCATGTGGCAGTTTGGCCGATGCCGGCGCAGACCCACATGCTTTAAATGATGGCTTTACATTTGAACCGCAATTCTATCTAATTATTACTAATCAGGGCTGATTAAACAGTTATCGGCTGAGGTTTTAATGAGGTCCTATTTCCATCTCCTCTCTCTCCCCTCCTCTGTCAGCTACACTGGGAGCGCTGGAGTTCAGCCTGCTCTACGACCAGGAGAACAGCTCACTGCACTGCACCCTCATCAAGGCCAAAGTAAGTGGTCCTCTTTTTTTTGTGTGTGTGGTTTTTTTATTTTCCCCTTTCTTTCACCGATTTAAGTCCAGCTGGCTCCCAGTTTCCCCAGTGCGATGGGATGGAAGTGGTGTGGATGCTGGTGGAGGCTGCTCCTCTGGGACTCCCAATCCGGGCTGGTACCGCTGCTCCGGGCTGGGAAGGAGAATTCTGTGGGGCTTTTCTTCGAGTGGGTCTGAGAGGTCTTGTGGGGCTTTTCCTCCAGCGGGTCTGATCTGTCTCAGGGCAGAGAGGGAAGCTCTTGTCTTGCTGAACACATTTTCTCTTTGCTGAGTTGCTTCATGGGTAGATTTTTCTCTTCCCTGGCTCTGCTTGAGGAGGATCCATGGACTGTGTTTCCTTTATTATCTTTTAGGGCTTAAAACCAATGGACTCCAACGGCCTGGCGGATCCCTACGTCAAACTGCACCTCTTGCCCGGAGCCAGCAAGGTGAGGCATTGCCTGGTTTTGGGTGTGTTTTGGGCTGAGGATGGAGCAGAGGTTTCTCAAAGCCCCCTGAGGTCCTTTCCCTGCGTCAGACCTCCTCCTCTGGATTTCTCCACGCAGTCGCCCACTGCTGCTCTTTTACCCGGGAGGCATCTCTAAAAAGCGATGATGCTTGCAGATGTTCTCCCGTACCCGAGGAACAGCTCATCCTGCAGGCAGGGATGTGCTCAGAGATGGAAGGGAGCTCCGGAGGAGGTGACACTGCTAATGCATCGCAAAACATCTGACACAAAATCTAATTATTACCAGAGATCGAAAAATCCGTTTGCTTTGGAGCCGCAGCATTAGAGCTGTGAGGAAATAACCATTGAATAAACTCTGAGTAAATTCCCCCAACATCCAAGAAACCACTGGAAATCTCACTCCCCAGCCTGGCTAAGCTGATCTCAGTGGGGAAGCCTTTGAGGAAGGGGTGGCCACCACTGGCCCAGTGCCTGAGGGGTGCTGGATCCTTGCTTGGGGGCTGCAAAGCTCTTTCCTGCAGCAGAGTTTTGCCCAGAGGAATTAAGTGTAAATCGGGGGGGAACTGATAATAAAACCATTGGATTGATATTTACAGATTCACTTTATTTGCAGGGGCTTTCTGGCCACCCTGTCTCGTGCAGAGTAAATCAAGGTGTTGAGGTCTTGGGAATTGCTTTGATGTCTGTTGCTCTCTTGTTTGTTGATCTTTCTTTCCACTTTTTTATTGCTCACGTGTGTTTGTGGAAAAACACACAAACAAGTGACAGAGCTCCTCATTTCCCAAGCTGTCACCTCCTTTAGACCACGAGAGCTGCTGCCCGAGCCCCGCACAGCCTGCCCTGTGCAACTCTTTCTTCTACGAGTGCCCTTGAGGGAGCAGACCCCAGGCAGTGGAAAAAGCCAGGCGGCGAAAGCTGTCCTGGCCACTGCAGGTGACAGAGTCCCCAGTTGCTTGCGTGAAGGTCCACCTTGTCGGGTCGGTGACACTCAACCTGGAGTCAATGGCTCGCCGTCGCGACAGCCTCAGCAGGCAGTGGTGGTGTCCCACAGAGTCCTGCGTGCCCCAGTCAAACCACCTCTCGTGAGCCAGAAGTGATGGGGCGTTTAATTTAGGAGCTTAATTTTAGGTGGGGAAGGAGCTCGGGGGTGTGACCGTGCCCTGTTTTGTTTTGATGCCGCAGTCGAATAAGCTGCGAACGAAGACTCTGCGCAACACCCGTAACCCCGTGTGGAACGAGACCCTGGTGTACCACGGCATCACGGACGAGGACATGCAAAGGAAAACCCTCAGGCAAGCAGAGGAGCTGGGGGATCCCGCAGGATGGTGGGATGGGGACCAGGGGTCTCCTCAAATGGAGCACGGCGAGGCAGCCTTCCTCGGGAGGGCATTGGCAGCAAAGTGCAGGTGTTGGTAGAGCACCTGGAAATTCAGAGGTTTTTTTGTCAAATTCAGTATCCTTCACATGTTGATTTTGACGGCCCTTTTTAAAAAGAGAAAGAAAGGCATTTTGACCCTGTCATTTAATATCAAATTATTGGCATTACTATTATTCTTACCAGCATAGAGATCTGTGTATTGCGTGTCTGTGCGTCATTTGCCAGTGACCCAGCAAAACATTTAGATGTCTCTAAAATTTTTGGCATTTCCTTCCTACAGGAAATTTCCACTTTTTGATTTCCTTGCCCCATAACAGACCATATATCAAAAATGTTGATTTTTCTGGCAAAACAAGTTTGGTTTCCTGACTGCTTTTTGGCCAGAGGAGAGACAGATGGACGGTGCTTTGCTTTGGCTGCCCCTGAGCAGTGCCCTTGCAGGTGGTTTTGTGCCCCGGAGTCAGGTACTGCTCCAGCTTGGCTGATGTTCACCTTTCCTCTTCCCTTCAGGATCTCCGTGTGTGATGAAGACAAGTTTGGCCACAATGAATTTATTGGAGAAACTAGAGTTTCCTTGAAAAAACTCAAAGCCAATCAGAAAAAGAACTTCAACATCTGCTTGGAGAGAGTAATACCAGTGAGTGTCTGTGAAATGTCTTCTGCTACCATTAATGGTGAGGTTGCTGACAAATGTGAGGGAGCTAGTGGTGAGCTTGGAGCTGGAACCAGCCAAGAGCTGTAGGTGCCTGACTTTGCTGGCATCTTTAGGGGTTGGATTCCCACCTTTGTCTGGGCTGATGTCACACATCAAGGCCAAGAGATAAAAACGTGGTGGGAATCCAGGGGAAGTGACTCCAGGGACATCGCCAGTGGCCACAGATCTGCTGGCGTTGCCAGCCTATGCTGGTGTGTGTCACTGTGGAGGAGATGGCAGGTTGCTCCACCCCTGAGCTCTGCTCCCCAGTGCTGTGGGTAAGGTGCTGACTCTGCTGAGGTGGAGGTTGATGGAGCAGATGAATGTGCCTGAGCCCCCTTTCGCTCCAAAGGTCAGGGAAAGAGCTGGGCTGGGCTCCGGGGGGTGTTTTTGCCATAGGTTGGTGCCTCTCCCAGCTGCAGTCACTCACAGCAGTCTCTTTTTTTCCCCTTCCCCATCCAAGATGAAGCGTGCTGGCACGACCGGCTCATCCCGTGGGATGGCGCTATATGAAGAGGAGGTAAGCATCCTTGGAGGACAACGTGCTCCATGCACATTTCACCCATCTTCTCTCATGTTCGAGCTGCCATTTTTTCCCCTCTCATGGGGATACAAGGTTCCCTTCTGCCTGTCTTGTCTCATCTGCTCTGCAGTCGACAGTCTTCCTCGCTCAGTCCCCGTGTCCCCATCTCTGGTCGCCTCCTCTTGCAGGTAGATCGCGGCGGGGACGTGGAGGAGCGTGGGAAGATCCTCGTGTCCCTCATGTACAGCACCCAGCAGGGTGGCTTGATCGTCGGCATCGTACGCTGCGTGCATTTAGCAGCCATGGATGCCAACGGATACTCGGACCCCTTCGTTAAACTGTAAGCGAGAGCTGGGGCTGGTGTAGTGGGGTGACAACACATGGTCATGGAGCCACCCACTGTCCTTGGGCAGTAGCTGATGCTCTGAGACCTCCTTCCAAAAACCACTGGAGAAAGGGAGAGTGTTTCCCAAGCGCCTTGAGACCTCACACAGGACTCGGCTGCCCACCAGCGATGCCTGTGTAAGGTGGGAACGTTCTGCTTGAGTCACTCTGCCGTGGCTGAAGCTTGGTGAGACTGACCCAGACCTTCGGTCCATGTGCTCCTTGTAGGTTCCCAAACACAGAGACCCAACCCTGTAACTGCAGAGCCGGAGGATAAGAGGTCCTTCTCCCCCAGATCTGACTCATCACAGCTGCAGGACAGGGGTGGTTTGATGTCCCTCTGTGCGTGATGAGGAACCCAGGGAATGCCCTGCCTTGCCTGTCCCTGTCCCGTGCCATGTCTCTGCTGCAAACAAATCATCTTAATTAATACAGACAGTGGTGTCTTCTCGAGCAGCAACACATCTGTCGGTGTTCTTGGTGGTGGAGGCAGGTGATGGGGGAATAAGATCATTTTAACTCCAGTCTCATAAACTGCGACACGGAGAGGACCCTGCAGTCATTCCTGGCTGTGGTTTTCGTTGCTGTTTTCTCTTTGCCTTCAGAAAAAAACCTCTGTTCTCCCTAAAACTCGTTCAGTAACTCCCGTGTTGAACATTTTGCACATCTTTTTGTAGCTGAGTGCAACTGAGTGGTTTTCCTTCTCACTCTCTCGCTTTTTTATTTTTTAATATTTTTCCATTCCCACAAACAGAATGTGGTGGCTTTCCATTTTTAAATCAGCTTCCGACGCAGATCTAATTAATGCCAACTCTACAATTTAATTCTGGGTCTGCAGCCAGGCTGTGAAACCCAAACCCTAATTTTTCCCCACGTTCTCTACTTTGGCTGAGCATGCTAGTCTGGGTGGTATTAAACAGTAATGGGCTATTTCTAGCGTTTTTCTTTCTTTTTTTCCCCCATGTTTCTCCCCATGTCTGCATGCATTCACACATCCTTGGCTGGGTTTTCCAGTGGCCAGGCTCAGTGATCGGGCGTGCGATTGCCCCCATCTGCTGGTGACCAGCCCAGCTGCTCGTTTTCCATATTCCCTGTTTCAGCTATTCCACAGTCGCCCTCAGCAGGTTCCTCCCCAGCAAAACACAGAGTTTACCTGCTTTTGCTCCATGAAACACTCATAACCTTTTCTTTTGGCATGGCTTGGGGGAAAGAAGACTTGGGACCGGTGCGTGGTTTGGAAGGACATCAAGGGTGCAGGTGCAGACTTGCTGCTTTCTGGTGTCTGAATGGTACCCAGCTGCTCTGAGCAAGAGATGCTCCACCAGAAAGGTTTCTGTCAAGCTTGGCCCTCTGTACAAAGCAGGTCTTTGTGGTTTCCCAGGTCTCACCTGACAATCCAGGGAGAGAAAAAAAATATTCAGGATTTTGCTCATTTTACATTTATTTTAGATAATTTTAGAAGGTGAGAAGATAGACTGGATAACCCGTTTCTTTGTCTTAAATAACTTTGGTTGCTTTTTTCTAGCCCCAAACCTCACTTTTTTAAGCTTATAAATTCACGCTGTTCTTGAACTTGAGTTTTTAGCTGTTTTCTGTTGCCCCCAGTTGGCTGAAACCTGACATGGGAAAAAAGGCCAAGCACAAGACACAGATTAAGAAGAAAACATTGAACCCTGAGTTTAATGAGGTAAGCACAGATCTAATTTTTATATTATTAAATAAATTTAGCCAGTTACGACGTTTTGTGAAGGAGGTGGAAGATAAACTCCCCAAGGCTTTAGTTCCTCGCTCAGCCTCCTTTCCCCCTTCTGCACCCAGGAATATTTTAGGAGTGACTTCATGGGAGGTCTGTACACACCAAAACCTCCCTGTTGCTGACTCTGTGTCACCTCAGCTGGGGGCGTGGGTGGGATGAGCATCCCCAAGGGGTCCCCACAGATGATGCTACCTTGATGGGACACCTGCAAAGTGCTCCCTTAGATACAAGGGGTGAGCTCAGCTTAGAATCATAGGATGGATTGGGTTGGAAGGGTCCTTAAAGATCTAGTTCCAAGCCTCCTGCCATGAGCAGGGACACCTCCCACTAGAGCAGGTTGCTCAGCTGATGGGTTTGTGCAGTGTGCTGTGATCCTGGGAGGAGACGTGGCCACAAGGAAGGAGCACTTGCTCCTCGTTAGTATATTTTAAATATCCTTTCACTGGATTTTGAATTCAGGCTGTAAGGAGAGATCACTTGCAACTCTTCAACTGCAGTTTTCTTGGTGTATTTTTCTGGGACAGTTGGGGTGATGTGGGTGTTCTTCTTCTGCAGGAGTTCTTCTATGATATCAAACACAGCGATCTGGCCAAGAAGTCACTGGACATTTCTGTCTGGGATTATGACATCGGAAAATCGAATGATTACATCGGTGAGCTGCAAGTCTCGGCACTCTGGGGTGAGGTTTTGATGCCCAATATAGAGCTTGCTGTACGGGAGGGATGCGTAGGTCACCTGCCCTATGAGGAACCTCAGGCTCAGCTTTGAGGTGGCACCATGCAGGTGGGTTGGGTGCTGTCAAACACAGCACACCTGCTGTGCTGCCCCATCTCCAGCATCCCGTGGGGCCTTCCGTGCAGGGCAGAGCAGCTCTAGTCATTTCCTCTACTTTTTGAATGCAGGAGGTGGAGAGAAATGCTCCAAATGTGGGGTTTAGTCCCATGGAAATGGTTTACTGGAACACCAACATCCTCTCTGAATACGACGACTCTTCTCCTTTTCTTCCAGGCGGCTGTCAGCTCGGCATTACGGCTAAGGGGGAGCGCTTGAAACACTGGTATGAATGTTTGAAGAACAAGGACAAGAAGATTGAACGCTGGCACACCCTCCAAAACGAGAACCACGTTGCCAGTGATTAAAGGGAGCTGCTGCCTGAACCTCCCCAGACGGCCCACCCTCTGCCAAGCCCCTGTAGATCTCTGATGTCCGTCTTCCAGCGCAGTCATGCCTTGCTACACGCCTCTGGTCCCAGGGCAGCAACGCTCTTCTGTCTCCTCCAAGCATCCCCTATGCCCTGTCCTCACCTCCACCTGAAAACTAACCCAGATCTTTTATATTCACTTCCTCTGGTTTTTGGTTTTGGTTTGGTTTTTTTTTTTTTTTGGAGGGGGGGAAGTGGGGGGTCATTGAGTTATCCCGGTGTGTAATTTTGTCAAGCAATAGTTACCCTCTGACTGTTCCTCTTTCTCACTAGTCTCACGCACGCCGTGATAGCCTTCCTGTTGTGTGTGTGTGTGTGATGCTCTGTGTTCCTCCAGCCTCCTGCTTGCGTGGCTCGTCCCATCACCACCAGCTTCGTGGCTCCTTTATCTCCCAGTGGGATGTGTGGCCATTGGCCCGGCTGTGCTCTCGTCTGGTGTTGGAGGGGGGGTGAAGTGCTGGTGTCAGAGCATCAGCCTGTTCTGCTTGTGTGATATCAATACCTCAGTTGCAATAACGAAAAAGCTGTTTGGCTTTGGTGTGGGTCGTAACCGTAGCCTGGTATCTGTGCTGTCGTGATTAGGCTAAAGCCGGTGTCACCGATGTAACCCTGCGAGTCCTGCTTGAGCTTTAGTTCTGATTTCGGTACACTCGAGCAATATTGTGGTGCATCCTTTTGCTGAGAAGATCCACCAGTAATGCAATGAGGAGGAGCAGGGAGCCCCTCTGTGCTTGCAGGGGAGCAGACGTGGGGGTTGGTGCCTGCTCCTTTGCAGCTGCCACGTGTGGTTCCTTCCACCCGAGGAACTCGCTCCCCGTTGCTGTAGGAGCCCACCCGTGTTTCAAGCTTGTGCCTACCTCCCCTTCATCCCTCTGCACAGTAGTGACTAGCTGGACCCCGAGGGCAGTCCCTGGGCCCTCCTCAGACTATCCTTGCCATTGCCGACCGTTTGCCATACCAAATTCTGGAGGGAAGCCGAGGGAGGAGAAGCTTCCCTCCAACTAGCTGATGTGTGCAAGGATTATTGCTTTAAAGTACCACAAATACTGAAAGTAGCTGGAACAGTTAGAGGTCTTCCAAACTTTGGGGTTGGTTGTTTTTTGTTGTTGTTTTGGGTTTGTTGGGGTTTGGGTTTGTTGTTGTTTGCTTTTTTTTTTTTTTTTTTTTTTTTTGCAAATCTGCACAAGAACCATGGTCTCCAACCTGCGCTTTAATGATCGTCTGGAGGTGTTTGATTTGTTCTCAATAGCAGGAGAGTCAAGGTGCTCTCGGACCGATGCTGGTGGGGTTTGGTGCCATTTGCTGTCTCTGGCCACCCTCCAGCATAGCGACGTCGATAGCAGCACAACAAGCACGACTGGAATATATCCATATATCGTCGGTCACCGCGCATGTTGTGGGGAACACCAACCCCAGCCCCCTCGGTCCACGCTGTCGTCCCATGACTCCCCTTGCAACCGCTGCGGTATCCTGCTGTCATGTGGCACGTTCCCAATTCAGCTGTACCCCAGAGCTCTTTCTTTTGAATCCTATTCTTGATACTTTTTTTTTTTTTTTTTTCCTAATTATTTTATTTCTCACCCTTCCCCCAGCAGAACTTGCTCTGAGTGCTGAGTTGCGTTGAGCACCTCTGCAGGGCTGGGGTTGCTGGTGATGCTGACATGGCTGCTTGATGCTAAACCTCTTGAGCCGTGCTGCTGTGGGGCAGCCCTTCCCCAGCTCAGGGCTTGCACTCCCACGGAGGTCTGTTTTCCCCTTGGCTGGCCGCCCCCCTCTCATTGTAGCCAGCTCTCCATGAGGAGACACCTTTGGACCATGGGTGGGGAAAGCAAACCTTAACCAGCCTGTGCATCCTCTGCTCCGTTCAGCTGGAGCTGAGACAACTCTTCCATCACCCCAGACTCCATGGTGTGGCATGGCCACCGAGATGGGAGCTACTTGGGGCATGATACATGGAAGAGTGTAATGGGAGAGGACACTCCAAAAATGGCTTTCCTCTCCCTTTCATGCCATTCTTGACTCTACACCAGTAAGTGGAACAGCCCAGAGCCCCCGAGCTACACTGCCTTCAGCATGAGCTATATCGAGGACCCAGATGGAAATGACCTGGTTCTTTTGGCTCATTTCCCTCTGTGTCCAGCGCTGCCTCATGCAGTGGTGCCAGGGCCCTTGCTGCTCTGGGCAGGGGTGGTTTGGCTGTAGGATGCTGCCGTCATCCCTTCCAGAGTCATGGACCTGCCTAAAATCTTTGCAAGGCCCTTGCTTATCTCCAAGTTGGGCACAGTGCACTTCCAAGCTGTGCTGGGGAAATGTGTTGCTGGGGCTGAAATTACCTTTAAAAAGAAAAAGAAATATATATATATATATCAGAGCAATACTTTAATTTATTCCAGACCTGCAGCAGCCCAGTCTCCTTTGCGTGTGCAGAACAATTAAATTAAGGTTGCCTTTACCCGTGTCCTGTATGGACATTCTCTGCTCAGCCTGCTTTCCCTTCAGACAAACGATACTCAAATCATCTCTTTGCACCCATAAAAATAAAGTGCAACTTGCCCGGTCCCCCTCTCAGTGTTGTGCAAACCACAGTCCTTGTCTCTGTTTGCCACCTTCTTTTTGAGTTTTTCTGATGGTAATTTCTGCCCTGAATGACTTCTTTTCATTGTAAATAAAGCATGCACATATGGATTGGGAATGGTGATAAAAAAAAAAAAAGCCTCTTCTACTGCTGTTTGCATTCAAACTTGCATGCAGTGATTTTACAGCAAAATATCAGTTTACAACTATTAAAAGAAAAAGAAAATGTTACACAGGAACTAGAAATACTCCAGTCTTCCGCTGCATGCAGCACAACATCCTCTCTTGATGTGGTATCTAATAAAGTGAGACTACTGGAAAAGAAAAAAAAAACAAAACACCAAACTATGATGTTTTTTGACTTCTTTAATCCCCTGTGGGAACGTGACCTCCCAGCATGGACTGGTAGAGGTGGGCAGTTGTCCTGGTTGTGGAAATTTGTGGTGGGCTTGGGAGAGCTGGAAAGTTAGGTAGGGTTCAAGAGGTTGAGGAGGAGTTGGGGGTGGTGGGGTGCAGCCTCTTCTCTGTGGGGAGAGGGCCCAGCCCTGCTCGACTTGGGTCCCTGGGGGGCAAGGAGGATGGCACAAGTGGTGGGGAACAGCCTGGGTTAAAATCCTGGGTGCTCAGTGGGCATCGATCCTTTGTACGCAGCCGAGACATCCCTGGGCTCCGGGGTGCAAACATGATGGGCACACGCTGCTGGGGAAGACCACGGTGCACGTGGCAGCGGTTGCTCCTTTGGGGTGCTTCTGTGTGCCCCCTCGAAAAGCAAATCCACCCAGAAATGAACCTCCTGGTGCCCTTCTTCACACCCCAGCCCTTCTTCCCGGTTTCCCCGGGTAGCTGCAGCTCCTGTTGTACCACTGCAGGACAACACCCCCTCCAGCCAACACACCACCCGAGATGAATTTTTCTCCTTTTTCTTATTTTTTGACATTTTTAGGCTGAACTTCCAGCAGATCATCATGGAAGGGCACACCATGATGGGAGCACTTGGGATGGCAGCGGGCGGTGGATCTATGGGCTCGGTGCCCCAACCCTGGGCAGGGGGACGTGGGTGGTGGCCTTGCCTCTATGGGGACACCCACACCCTCCGTGTGCCCAGAGAAGCCCCGTTGGGGACAGAGCCGAGCCGTGGAGAGCGGCTGCGTGGTGGGTCTGGCGCCGATGCCCAGAGAAAGCAGCAGATGTCACTGGTGCTCCAGGTATGGCACAGGAAAGACAGGCAGGAGATGCCAGAAGGATGCCCACGACCGGGGTGGTGGGTATCCCCTGGGTGCTGGTGTCCCCTCAGCATCCTCCATCCTGGTGGTGGCACCCCCTCAGTACCACCCATCTTGGTGGTGGGACTGCCACAGATCTTCAGCCGCACTCATTTTGGTGGTGGCCCCCCAAATGCAGTCTCCATACAAGCTGTTGCTGAGCCTCGGTGGATAATAGCCTTGGGGGGGTTGTGTGTGTGTGTGGAGCTGCCCCAGCCCCATGGCTGCTCCCACACATCACAGATTTAACCCCTGGTTTCCCCGAGGTGAGGCCAGTGGTCGTTCTTCGGCAAAGGTCTGTGGGCAGTTAAAGCTCCCTGAGGTGTCTACGCTGATGAGGTGCCACCACAGTGCATTGCAGCTGGCTTGGAGATAAGTGCCCAGGAGAGACCTGCAGGCCAGGGTCTACCTTCCTCACCTCAGCTGGACTTATCTTGAGCAAAAAGGCCAAAGTGGCAAGTTAGATACCACTTTGTGGTAATTAGGTTGTAATTACAAAGACCAGCAGCAGTGACCGGTATAGAAAATCACTGAGATATTTTAAATTGTCGTATGGTGCTAACTGTATGTACTGCTCTTAATGAAGACATGAGTTTTCCCACTGAACAGAAGAAGACCCTATGTTCTCATTCACAGCAGCAGGAAAACAAGCAGAGGTTAAGCATAGACAGCACTGACTGAACTGCCTGAGGTGATATCTTCTCTGGGGGCAAACTCTAAGGAAAAGGACAAAAAGCACTCGAGCTCCCAGTGAGCTGCAGGATGTCTTGGCTTGTCTTCAGAGGACCAGGAGAGGGGATGGCTTGTGAGGACATCGAGCACAAAGCTCTTTGGTTGTGTCATGCTGGACGCTAAGAGAGTTGAGCAGAGAAAATGGGTCATTTTCCAGAAAGGGTGAAGCTATATGTGTGCTCGCTCCCGGTGACTGCCAGTGGTGGCATTTCGGGTGGGCTGGGTGGAGGAAGGAGCAAACCACCGTGTCCATAACATCCCGCTGCACTGATAACAGCAGGGACAATTGCATCCCCCTTTTCTGCTCCTAAAGCTTCTTCTCTTCCAAACCTTTAGTGGCAGGAAATAGCTGGGACTCTGTCCTCTGAAAAAAAAAAAAAAATAGTTCCCAGAGATGTCTAGCAGGCTTAAAATTGAGCCTTAATTTCCTTTTAGTAGTGTTTTTCAGCATGAGAGCTTCCCATTGATTTTTCCTCCCTGCTGCTGCCTGGTGTTGGTGCAGCGAGTGGCCAGCTGAGAGGTCCCAGCAGAGAGGCCACGCAGCTCCGGCTGAGCACCAGAGCCAGCATCTCCAGTATCCCCTGCAATTAAGATGCCGCCTTGATTAATTGTGGGCGAGGCATGGCCAGCTGTGGTCGGCTGTGAAGTCCTGAATGGAAAGTGCTTCAAAAGAGAGAAAGAGGCATTTTGAGAAAACCCATGGGGATAAGAGAGGGTCCTTTGTTCCCCCTGATTGATATTTCTGCTCCCATTTTCTTCTCAGCCTCTCTGAAAAGGAAGCCCTTGGATTGCAAATTGTGCTTGATCAGGACCGTTATTTGCATGTTCTGCTTTTGTAGGTAGCTTTACAGTTTTAATTACATCTCAGAACATCTGAGTCGTTCTGCTGTTCCAACCAGTTTCCTTGCGTGCTAATTAGATTTAGACCTTCAGTGCAATCAATAGATTCTCATCTCGGTACTGGCCAAGCCAGTCATGACCAGTAATTTACAGCTCTAGTTGTTCTGAAATCAATACAGATTTGCTCTTCATTGAGAGGGCTGTAAAACATGGGTGACAGCAGCCACGCTAAGCAGTTGACATGGAAGCAGGTCCCTTGCTGGTCTTGGAGAGTGGCCAGTACAATCAGAAAGGAGAAGCTACAGGACTGGTGAGCAGAGCAGAACTCTCCTGCTGAATGAGGATTAGGCTGAAGATGTTGACACTGAAGATGTTGACACTGTTGGCCTCTTCCTTCTCTCCTGGAGCAGGAGTTGCAAAATACAACGTATGGAGAAACGGCTCCTCTCCAAGATGCATGTCGCTCCAGAAGGTCATGGCAGCACCCAATGACCCAACCCATGCCAGCATCCTGTAGTATCCTCTTCTAACCTCTCTCCTTGGGGCGTAATTCATACAAAGAACATGTTATGGAGTTCTCACAACATGTCCTGCATGATCCTGAGGCATCAGGAGGTCACTGAGGCTCTGCTGCTGTGCTGAGCAGGAGAGAAACCTTCCAAGGCTTTCCATCTTCTGGAGGAAAAAAAAGGAAATAAATAAAAGCAAACTTCTACTATTTAACATTTCACTTAAAAAATAGAGAAGCTCAATGAAATAAATCCCTCATCTATCCGCTTTCAAGCCCAGCTTTTCAAAAAGCCTGCAGCTAGAAATCTCTTTATCTCGTAGGGAACAGATAACGATGTAATTATGAGCTCAGATCAATGGCTTTCATCCCGGTGCTCAGCCTAAAAATAAACTGTTATTCTTTTACTCAGATGCACCAAGCTGGGGCTAGCATCTCCTCTGGGCTGCTGGCCCAGTGCAGAACCATTTACGAGTGACCGTGGGGCTGGAGAGAGTCTGCGGTGGGGTCTGGAGAGTCCACAAAGCTTTTCCCTGGGGGAAAACTGAAGTTTTGGCTTGTCTCATTTCTGCAGGGTGATGTTTGGTTGGGAGAGGTCAACGAAGACGCCTGGGTGATGCTCACCTCCTCCCAACCACCTCACAGAGTCACCTCCACAACCCCACCGCAGCGGTGAAATACAGAGTTTTAGTGGTTGTGTGAGTTTCGTTGACTTTCTTGGGAAAGAAAAATCCAAAGAATAAATATCAGCCTTTTTTTTATTGCATGCTGCATAACAGGAGTATAACTTACTGCCATTGGAGAGCGGAGTGGTTGGCAGCTGCCATAAATCCCCCATTCCAATAGACCCTGCTTGCACTTAAACAAAAGGAACAACGGATGTACAGGCAAACAGCCGGCATAATTGGAACGGGGAGCGGAGTATTTTGATTAACCACAGCTTGAATATTAACTGGGCATAATGCTGATTTCCCTGTCCAGGCAGAGGCTCCAGGAGGTGTACCTGTCTCCAGCTGACAGCGTCGGAATCGCGAAGGCACTAAATGTTGGGGTATTTTCTGCTAGTCTGGGATGGGGCGGTCTGGCACGGCACCTCCGGCACGTGGGAACTGGATCCATGCCAGACTCAACCGTGATAAAACTGTGTACCTGCTCATTGCACACCCACCCCACGCCTGCCCACGTTCACCCAGTTGGGAGAGGAAAAAAGGCATTTAATGAGAAACACGTGGGTCTGATCACCCCGAGCTCATCTCAGCTACCGGGAGCCACAGCTTTCCCCCCAGGGACTGTGTTTCCAGGGAGAAGGATTTTCTGTGTGCTCCCACGGGTGTTTGGGATGGGTTCTGTCTGGGTGGGATGTAGCCCAGTGGGATGTAGCCCAGTGGGATGGCCGGGTGCTGGAGTGCTGGGTACCCCACACTGGGCTGCCACAGCCTCTGCAGTGATGCTGGAAATGAAGCCTCTGCTTTCAGCTCATCTTTCCTGAAAGTATCTGTCTGCAAAGGTTGAGGTGGGCTCTCCTTACTCCATCTTTGCCTTGGTGACACCTTCGCTAATCTAATCAATCCAGATTAAATTATATGACAGCTCGGATTAAAAAAGCTCAAAAACAAGAACCAGATTTACTTTAAAACGTACGGTTGCAAGTAGGCATGGCCTGGCAGAAAGCAAGCAAATAAATAAATTCTGCCTGAGAAGCCTCTGCAAGGCTAAAAATTGATGCTGCGGCACCAGAGCAGAGTCAGAGGTGGGAAATTGCATCTGATTGTCACCCAGGTGGAGTTAATATTAGCTGGGAAGAGTTTATTGCAGAACGTGGGCCTGGCAGGAGCCTTGATGGGAGCTGAGAAGCAGCGGGACGTCGGGGAGGCTTTGCCAGGGTGTCACAGATACGGAGGGTAACGCAAACCCCTTTTTGCATCCTCACCCCAACGCCATAGGTGGCACGCAGAGGGCACCTTTTGGGTACATTTTGGGGGTGCTAGGCAATGAGTCAAAGCCCCTCACCAAAGGTCACGGGCTTTTTCAGAGCTGGCCAGCCACGGTGCTGCCCCCTCCTCCAGCAGATCAGGCAGTGGGAGCCCAGCACCTGCCTGCAGAGCTGAATTAAGTAGCTGGAGTCCATGGAAACTGCAGTTATCTGCTTGGAGAGAGCTGAGCAGATTTTTCTGAATCCATTAGAATTGCAGCGATAACTGATTTCTCAGGTTTTCTGGCAGTGCTGTGAAAAAAAAAAAAAAAAAAAAAAAAAAACCTCAACAAACTAGCTCCTTCCAAAGACTGACAGAGCAAAAAAAGACTCATCTTGATTAGGTCAAAACTGGAAAATAAAAGTGCTGGCACACGAAAAGTGAAAAAAAAAATAAAAAAAAAATCCTGTTGGGTCAAAGGGAATTGCCATTGAGGAGAAGCATTCAGGGTATTTGTAAACAGGATGGACTGAATTTGAGAGACAAGGAGCCTAAGAAATTCATGGGTGTCTGTATCGCTCCTCTTTGTTCCCAGGATGAGGGTCAGCATTATTAATTAAGGGCCAGATAGGCAGAGCTGAATGGCTGATCGTTATCTACCTGATAAGAGCCCTGCCATGGAAACCCTGAGTGGCACAGCCAAGATCTCAAGAGCCTCAGCAAATCAGTGTGTTATTCAACCGGCTAACAAAGAGTATTTTCCTTCTAAAATCCAATTTATTCAGATATGCATGACTCCTACGCAGCTGTGAAAGGTAGGTGGGATCTCCAGGGGCTGAATTCAGCGTGTCCCAGCGATGTGCCTTATCTCCAAAGCTCTGCCTGTCCCCAAGGACAGAGTGTTAATGAACCGAGCTCTGCCCTCACCTTGCTGGAGTTCAAGCGCAGGCATCGCTTTCATCCCCAGCTGTTTGCTGCTCTGGGTGTGTATTTAATGGCCTGGCCTCACAAACTTGCTCTGATCAATTCGCTGGAAAGTTTTCAGAGAAACAAGCCTTTTGTGACAGCTAGGCAGGAGAACTACGCAGAAAAACCTGCCTAAGTGAAAGCTGTTGTGCCAGCCCGGAGGAAACTAGATCAAAACACTCTATATTTACTGAATAGATAGCATTTATACCCGGGGCCCTCAAATCTGGCCTGCCCCAAGTCCCGAAACCACCTTGTTTCTGCCCTTTCCCATGTGTGCAGTGGTTTTAATGTATGAGCTGCTGCATCCCAGGCAGGAGGCTCAGGTTTACCCCGAAATACCCCTTTCCTCACCAGCTGCTTGGAAACATCCTGCCACCCCACTGCAGAGGCTCTGCTGCCCCAATAAACCACTTCTTGGTGGAGATCCTGGTGCTGAGTGATTCAGGGAAGTGGGGGATGCTCAGCAAAGCACGGGCAGCGGAGGGAGCAGGGGCTTGTCTCAGGAGAAGCTGGGACCCCAGATTGTGTCTTTCCTTGCCAGGAAACCTTCCCCACAACTGGAGTCTTGGCCTTGCTGCCTTCCCAAAGACCAGGATTTCTCTCCAGGCTTGGCCTGTCGATGGGCTTGAAATGATTCCAGGACTTGGGGACCTTATTCCTGCAGGGGACCTGTGCTGTCCATACTGTGTGTGTGCCCTGCGTGCACAAGGAGAAAGAGCTCGCCGCTCTCTGGGCTCCCTTCCTTAGCCCTCCTCTTCCTCTCCCCTTCCCTTTGAGCTGCTTGGACGTGAGGAGCAGAAATAGAGTCCCAGCTTGCTCTTTGGTGAAGGGCTTGGGCAAAACCGTCTGGAACAAGGTGTGGGAAAAAAAAAAAGGAACAACGTTTCCCGCAACAGCAGCTTTTTAATATCAGTGAAAACGGAGCCAAGCGTGAATAATTCAGAGCGAGACGTGAGCTCAGTTTTCGTATGCGACGGGCAAACAGTTTGGGTTTTATGGCTGTGTTTGCTCAAAGCAGTGAGAGGGTCCCGAGCGCCCGGCGTGGGCTTGCCTCTGCTTGCTGTTGGCTGGACCACCCAAATGACAGCTTCTCCTCCCTGCCTGGGGAAATACCTCTCCTCCCGGCCACAGAAATGTGCAAAATTCTAAAAAAATCCCAGCGGCCTCCCCGTCATTAATCACCTTGACCCACGGGCTGCTCTGGGCTGCATCCCTTCATGGGCACAGGTCTCATTAGAAAGCGGAAGCACGAAGCAAAGGGCAGTAACTGTCTGCCCAATTAAAAGGGATAATGAAACCCAGGATAAAAAGGGATAATGAAACCCTGGTGCAGGGGTGCTCAGGGGAGCTCTGGTGCTGAGCCAGCGGGTGCAGGTAACACGTCTCAGCGCAGGTGAAGCTCGCCCTGTGCCGGAGCCACTCTCCCGGAGATAGAACATTATCGATTGCTTTTGTTTTACAGGCAGTGTCAACGTGATAATATTTGGCAGCGACATTAACGCTGAAATATGAGCCGCACTTGGGCCTTTTTATATTTAATTGTTTGAAAAATGACACGGGGAAGGAATTTGCGCCCCGGCAATCTGCATACCTGTCAGATGGTGCTGCCGGTGGCGTGGGGAGATGCTGATCAACAGGCTGGGGACCTGCCAGGTGCCAGGGGGATGCTGCTGGCACCACACATCCCATGTACCACCCCACACCTTCCTGGTCCCCATCATCTCATGGTCCTGCGGCAGCCACGGAGCAAACAAGGGTGCTGCAAAGTTTCCTGTGCTCATGGAAATGGCTGGGGCAGAGTGTGATGGGGACAATGCAGGGATGTGGGGGCAGTGGGCACACTGGGGCCACCCATCCATAGCAACAGCCACCAGCAGTGGCTGGTGCAATGTTTATTTGTCCCAGTTCATTTCCCGAGTCTTCTTTTCCTAATCAGCTTGAAACACTTGTCAACATCCCACGCGGGGAGCTCGGGAGAAAGGCAGCGTGCAGAGGGAGGTGGAGAGCGCTGACATTTAATTCCAACAAGGACTTACACTGAAATGGAGTTAAAAATTACTATCCCAGTGCCAACCAGCCGCAGTAAGAGCGTGGGAGAGCTGCTGTTGGGGGGATGCTGGTCTTTCCCTGGGGTGGGGGGGCACGTTCACCCCAGGGGTATGGTACCCCAGGCTGGGACCTGCTTTTGGAAAGGTATCTGGGCGTGGGGGGAGTGAAAGGTGGCGTAGTCGTTGTGGTGTGGGCCAAGCCAAAAGCTTAATAAAAAGCATCAAAAAACATCAGGCGTGTTTCCAGCCCCTGGGGTACAGGGGGGCTCCTCGGCGGAGCGTGTCCCACACTCGGCATCACGGCTGCGCTGGAGCAGCGGGCTGGCCCGTGGCCACTGCCTCTTGGCACCCGGCAGGACGGGGCTTTGAAGGCTGTTGGCAGCAGGTTGGTTTAATCATCAAAGTGCAGGGGAGAGGAGACGTGGCAGGTCACCTTGGCCCTTCGACACATCCTTCCTCTGACCGACCCGAAACCGTTCTCCTCGCACCGTCTCCGCTTCCCCCCCTGCTCTCACCTCCAGCCTTGCCCCAGCAGCACAGCGAGGACCCCACCATCACCCCTACCTACACCCCCCGACCTGACGGCTCTCTTCAGCCTCAGCTGCCACCGGTGCTTGAAGAGCAGCTCCCTTCCTCCACTTCATCTTTTTTTTTTGCCCCTGAGATGGCCAATTCATTGTGGTTTTATTATGCTTGTTGAAAACGTCTTGCAGCATAAATCAGAAACCACCAGTACCTTTACTGCTCCCCGCTGACCTCCATGGGCTTGCTCAGCCCTGCCTGGATGGCAGGGAGTCTGCAAAACTGGGGATTAAAACCAGCAGGAGCACTTGGTGCCCCCCAAGTTTTGGCAGATATTTGGAGGTGCAGTTGCCCCGGCATCTCCTGTGGTTTGGGGAGCAGCCCTGGCAGGCTGTCCCCATCTACATGCTGTCCCTAGAGGAAGGGATGGAATTCCCAGGGTGACAGCGGAGGTAACAACTATTCAGCCAGAAACTTTGGCCCTCCACAAACACAAACCCAGAAGCATTTAACCTATTTTGCAAGATGAGCCAGGAGCATCATCATTGGCTTCTCCTGGGGACGACAGAAAAGGCTGAGGGACATACCCTCACGTGGAGAAACTGCCTTTTCCTTCAAGTCAGGGCTCACCACCCATCTCCAGGGACTCAGGAGCAACCAGAGGACCCCAATGGGATCTGCTACCCTTCCCAGGCACTTTAATAGCATTAGGCTAACAAAAATGGTTTTAAAAGCCACTCTTCCCAGCTGCAGCATTTTCAGCTCCATCAGACCAGAATGACTTTCACCTGGCACTTAAGCAATTGGGTGAGTTAACAGCTCAGGCAGGTGCCTGGGCTGATTTTCAGCCCTTTTGTATCATCCATCATGGGCAATAAATCCTCAGGGAGGGCTGAGAGCATTTCTAGCAGTTCTGGGGCTTGGCAACCTGGTGTTTGCCAAGATGCCATCAAGGCCACCTTGAACTTCATGGTTGCCACTTGAAATGTCACAGAAGTGGCAGAAGGCCAGTGCAGATCCCTCTCTTTTGGGTAGGAGCAGGTCTAAGCTGCCGGCATGAAGATGATCAGCGTGGGGTTTGGTTTGTGGCTGCTGCTCCTTCTCCTGGGACCTGGGCATGAGGCCACGTGCCAGTCCCTGGATGGGAGATGCCGCTGTTGGCAGCGCTGGTGAGAGACGCACACAGGAGATACGATGAGATGGAGACCCATCACTCTGCTTTAAAGGTCAGTCCTTGCCTGATTGGGAATGTGGTGACCTAAAAACACCTCTCCTTCAGTGCTGGTGAATTGGTGAAAGGGAGGCACACCTCTGCACCGGGGTGACTTCTGAGCATTAGTGTGGGAATGGAGCATTTTTATATGTGGCCCCTTATTTATGCTTTTTTCCTCAGCCTGGAAAGGGACATTTTTAAACATAGCAATTTATTTATGGGGTTTTTTCCTCCTTTTTTTTTATTTCTATTTTTTTAGACAGATACTTAATCAGGGCAAGGTGTGACTGCATAGATCCCCTGGATCTATTGCTGCTGAGATCATGACAGCAGCACCCAGCCAGCAGGTCTGGGCTTTCTCCCACTTTGTTCCAGTGCTATGGACCAGGGAGAGGGATGTGAGCCAGCTCTGCAGGACGTGGGGAGGGAGGGAAGCAGGGCACTGCTGCAGGAGCTGGCCCAAGGAAGAGCTTCCCTGTACAGCCGAGCTCTCGGTCCTGCTCGCGAGTCCTCACTTGCTCCACCAGCCCTGCTGGAGCTGAATAATTCAGGCTCTGCGGAGGCTGCTGGTCCCACGGGCACACAGCACCGCCGGAGAATGCCAACGAGCCCGGCGCTGCGGAGCAGCAACAGCAGCCGCCGTTTGGGCCCCAGAAAGGTGAAAACTGAATCCTTGCCCCCACCCAACCCTGATCTCCGGGGCACGTCACCTTCCCAGGAGAACCAAACTGCATTTTGAAACCCTGGGAGCCAAGTAGCACAGTCCAGGATGAGGTGCTGGCACAGAAAACCTGCTCCTGGCTGTCTGCTATGAGAGAGATGCAATTGGTGTCGTAGCCTTGGGGACCTGAGCAATGGCACGAGGTGGTTTCAGGACAAGGAGTAGCCAAAGGGCTGGTGGGCAAATGGTCCTTGTCTCCAGGTCCTGGTGACTGAGGTTCTAAGAGGTGCCCCCAATGTTGGAGGAGAACTCAGCCACCCTGGGTTGTCCTTGCAGCATCCCTGCCCTCCGCTTCCCCCTGCTCTCCCAGAGCTCCTCCTGGACCAGGGCTTTGTTAGGGGATGCTCCTGGTATCCCATGGTGCAGAGGTAGGTGTCACATCCCTGTGGAGAGGTGGCAGCCATGGGAGGGATGGAAGGTTGGCCTTCAGCCTGGGAAGAAGGAGCATGGAGGCTGCAACTGAAGCAAAGCTGCTTTGTGCCCCCCATTTTGTGGTGCCACCCCCCGCAGGCCATGTTGCAATTCTCCTATGAAACTGCAGGGGTGATGGGTTCAAGAACCCCCTGCTGTCAGCTCCATCCGTCCCTGCAGCGTCAAACAGATGCTTCCAAGTCTGATGCATAATTCGTAGGCTGGAATAAAATGCCTGGTGCCAGGCTGGGATGGAAGGAGACAGAAACCACCCCTGCTCCTCAGAGGGTCTGTTTCTGTGGGGCAAAGATAAACTGATGGGGCCAGGATTGGGGTCCTGAGTGGCATCGGGCCACGTTGCATGTCATGGGGTGTCAAAAGGGAGTGTGACGGTGCTGAGAGCCCCATGGCTCGGGCAGCCATCCCTCCTGCAGCTGATGGAGCTCTCGGCATCACTGCTCCATTTTCTGGATGAACCGGGCTGTGTATGAAATAATTTGCTGAGAATCATTAACCTAATGATGGAGGCTTTGGATAAACGGCTTAGCCTGGCTGTGGGGAAAACGGGCTTAATGACTGCTCTGGAGAGAGAGAGA
>JAHREE010150558.1:36065-47257 GCA_033628505.1 Tringa tobata
GAATACACCAGAGGGCTGGGATGGGATCTGCGGAGCCGACTGCTCTCCCTGGATTTGCAGTTTTCATGGGAAAGGCAGATCTCTTCCCAAGCTGGGCCTCCATCTCCCTCGTGCAGCAGGATGCGACGCTGCTGGGCTTCAGGAAAAGAAAGAAATCAGCCCCCTCTGGGAAAGGAGGCTTTAAACCAAGGGCTGCAAGAAATAATCTTTCTCACTATATTAATTTAAATAGGCTGCAGAAGGCATTGTCTGCTGCTTGAAAAGCTGTTTTTCTTAATTGCCCCAGCGCTGCGTATAATCCCAGATTACTGAGGGCTGAGCGAAGTGTCCGTGGCAGAGACCTGCAGGAGCTGAGCGTGGGCTTTACAGGCAAATTAGTTTTGGCTCTTCCCTGTCTTGGAGGTTCGTGGGGATTTATCATGGACCAAACGTGCCTGGGCCTTCTGCAGCACCCATGGAAGGTGTTCCAGTGGGGCTGAGCCACCCCCGTGCGAGGGGTCACCTCCCAACTGATGGCCTCCATGGACCTCATCATGTTCTGTACGGAATTTATACCGCTATATGTGCCATAAGGGGGTGGTCCTGTAGGTGCTGCTGGTGGGGTGCTCTAGGGTTTCCTCTTGGGGGTCTCCCTTTGGCGTGTGGCAGCTGAGTCTTGTCACCTCCTGTGAATCCAGGAGCCAGGACTGGCTCCAGTGCTCAAAACTTTGGGATAAACCCACGCCACTCGGCCGCTCTGGTTTGGCTGTGGGGTTCGTTCCTCATCATTAAGCACAAGACAGAAAACAACCAGTGTCATGGCTTGCTCTGAAATGAGGAGCCCGTGGGCTCTGGCTGTGGTTCAGGGTTGCTTTCCCACCGTGGTGGGGATGGTGCAGGTGTCTGTGCATGCCAAGGTGGCCGGGATGCTCGTAGGGCCAGCGGGTCCCCGAGGTCTGTCCACGCTGTCCCCTCTGCCTGTGCCAGGATAGGGCCCAGCCGGCTGCTGGAGTGGCTGAAGGCTTTGGGGACAACGAGCAGTGCCACGGATGGGCACAGGGGATTGTGTCCCCACCGGGGGTCTGCTGCCCACTGCCACGGCTGCCGCAGGACGGTGCAGCCAGCGGGGCTCTGCAAAGTCACCAACCCTTTTATCTTAAACCTCATCCTCCCAGGCTGCTGGAGGCGGCTGCAGGCAATGCTTGGTCTTGGGAGGGAGGGGGGTGGGTTGCTGAGGCAGCAGCTGGCTGGGATCCAGCTGTGTCTCCCGGGAGGGACAGCCCCTGCCTTCCTCTCGCCCTCCTCCTCCTNCAGCAGCTGGCTGGGATCCAGCTGTGTCTCTCGGGGGGGACAGCCCCTGCCTTCCTCTCGCCCTCCTCCTCCTCCTCGCCCAGTTCGGAGCAGCCCCCTTGTGAGTGCTGTCCCCTCCGGTGCGTGTCTCGGCTCGCTAAGTCTTATTGAAAACCGTAACTGGATTTTGCAGACAGGGCATAAAATATCTAGAACATAATGCATATTAAAACTCATTAGGTTAAGCCCATTTACAGATACACAGCATCCTCTGAATGAAGTTAAATCACCTTTTTCACAGGGCTTAAGTGTCGAAAGGGTGCCCCGGGCAAGGATGAGAGGGAGCACAGACCCTGTGACAGTCTGGGGAGCATCCCTTAGTGTCACCAGGACCTCCCTGGGGTGACGTCTCCCAAATACTGCTGTCTGTCACCACCGACACGGGCCTGACACTGCTCACATCCAAATGGAGCTCCCGTTCTGGCCTCGCAGGGAAAAACTTGGAAATAACGGGGAAATAGAGGTTCCTGAGCATTGGAGGTGGGGCTGGAGCGGGCAGCAGGGATGCTCGGGAGGGATGCCAGGGGCTGGTGGGGATGCAGTGGGCGAGGGTTGTGCTGGATTATTTGTTTCCATTGCTGAAGGCAAAGCTGGATCCTGCCTGGTCCCCAGTGCCCGCCCCTGCGTGTGGCTCTCCAAATGCAATTAGCCACCGGAGCAAACGGGGGAGCTCCCTGCTCCTTCCATAAGCACGGTCTGGCTCTGCCAAAGGAAACCCAGGTACTGGCAGATGGGGTAATGCTGATGGAGAGAGTCAGATAACACGTGTGCTTGGGGTTGTTGCATACTAATTAAAATAATAATAATAATAATAATGCTGTAATATAGGGTGCATTTCAGCAGCTGGGATGGGGATAGCGGGAGCAATGGTAGCAGCGTCTCTGCTGTGCTGGCTCATTTGAATCATCCCACCGATTCCCCGCTATCCTCTGCCTGCCTAAATCCTGGGAATACACAGGCTATTTCCTTCTCTGCCTGTGGCATCGTGGCGTGTGCTTTTTAAATGATTCACGGCTTAAAACATTTTTCTTTATGAGCTGTTTTCACACTTGCAAGGGGAATTCATCCTACAAGAGGCTGGAACGGGCTTTGATGTAATTGCATGTGGAGGAGCAGAGCGTGAAGCAAACCCACCCCCCCTCATTTTTGGCTCCGCTTGGGCCATTGTAAAGCAAAATACCTGAGGAAGCAGGGGGAGCCCCCCAGGCTTCTGGCTGCTGCAGAGGTGGGATTACAGGGAGATCTGTAGCCTGAAGGCAACTGCATTTCTTTGCTTTCAGGGGCTTGGATTTGGTTCGGGAGCCCCTCGCCTGCCCCGGGGGGAATCCCTGCCCTCTGCCATCCCACGGCTGCGGGGTCTGGATGCGGGATGAGCATCCCCTGGGTGGGGGTCTGGGGCGTTTGTGGGAACTTTTCAATCCCAGGTAGCCCAGCAGCAAATGTTGGAATATTTAAAAATGAAGTTGCTTAAAAGGGCCTGGAAAATAAATCATATGAAGAGAGGCTGAAGGAGCTGGGACTGTTTAGTATGAGGAAGAGGAGGCTGAGGGGAGATATCACTCTCTACAACTACTTGAAAGGACACTGTAGAGAGGTTGGTGCTGGTCTCTTCTCCCAGGTAATTAATGACACAACGGGAGGGAATGGCTTCAAGCTCCAACAGGGTAGGTTTAGACTGAACATTAGGAAAGAATTCTTCCCAGAAAGAGTGGTCGGGCATTGGAATAGGCTGCCCAGGGAGGGGGTTGAGTCACCATCCCTGGATGTGTTTAAGAGACGATTAGATGTGGTGCTGAGGGATATGGTGTAGGGGAGGACTTTGTAGAGTAGGGTAAATGGTTGGACTCGATGATCCCAAGGGTATCTTCCAACCTAGATGATTCTATGATTCTATGAAATCAGCATGGTTAAATATAATAGCCCTCCTGGGATGTGCTGGAGGCCCTGGGCTTCTCTGCGTAGTCCTGGGTGAATTCACCCTTGGATGGGTGAATTCTGGGTGAATTGGAATAACCCCGGGGGCAGGATCCAGCCCACGGCCCCGGGGTTTATTTATAAATCAGCCCTGCTAGAAGCAGGGCTTTTCATCCCCTGGAGAGCAAGGGCGGGGGGGAGTGCTAACAGGAGGCTGTGCAATTAGCACGGCCCCGTTTCTTTGGATCTGGAGGCCTTTTACAGACCTTAATCAATTAGTCTGGGGCAGACTAATTGGGTCCTCCATAGCTCCCGAGCTCAACGCCTCGTGCCCAGCTGGGCTTCTGGCTGCATCTTCCCCTCGCCCTGGGCAAATGCTGAGACCGTTGATAAATCCACTCCAGAATATTTTAAGAACCTTTTGTTGCCCACAAGTTGAGAAAACCTAATTTTAGTCCAAACCCCCTCCCTTGATTGATTCTCAGCGAGGAGGAAGATGATTTACAAACCTTTGGGAAATCCTGGGCGGCAATCTTCTCGGCAGGTGGGCAAGTCTGGCTCCGGATTTACAGATGGGGCCAATAAAACCCAAATAAGAGGTTTTTCCTCTGCGTTATCTGGGTGGTTTGGCCTGAAGAAGGGATGTAAAAGGTCCCCAGTGAAGAACATGCCTGGGGGGGCATCTCGGCGCCGAGGAAGAGGTGCCAACCCCGGCACGGCTCCCCAGGAAGAGCCATGTCCCTGGCCCCCCAAAACCCGCCGAGTCAGCTGTTTTTAAAGCACAGGTGAGCCTTTCTCAGCAGAATTAAGATAGGGAGCGGCTGAATAAACTTTGCTTTGATTTTGGGGGCGGCTTTCTCCCCCTGGAAGAGGGGGTGGGTGCTCCAGGGAAGATGCATCAGATGGTCCAGACGTGCCCCGCTGCTTGAAGAAGCAGATGGCAGGTTTACCTGGGAGCTCCAGTTGGCCAACTTCTGGCCGGGCAGTGATGCCAAGCTCCTGCTGTAGGACACTGCTAGGGATGGAGGCTGAAAGGCTGGAGGGATGGCATCACCAGGAGTGTCCCAGGGTGTCCATGCTGGTGTCACTGCTTGGTGCCATCGCCCGTTGCCTGCACCGGGGTGTGAAGCTGCAGGAGCTGCTCTGTGGTGACAGCAGTCACCCACTCCTGGTGTCCCGTGGAGCCAAGGGCAGGGATGGAGGGAGACAGGGCTTCCTGAGAAGGTGGTGCCTGCACCAAAGTGGGTGGCTTTTGGGTGACAGCAGGTCCAGGGAGCATCCCAGGCTCTGGATCTTGTATGCCAGGCACTGACTCCTGCACACCTCCGCGTTTCCAGACCTCAGCAGAGGCCTTTTTAGGGAGAAGCTGTGCTGTGCACCCAAGGGTGCTCAGCAGGGTGCAGGACCTTGCTGTCCCCCATGGGATGAGGTGAGTGCCTTTGTCACCCCTCCGGCAGGACAGGGGCCCCAGGCGTCTCACCCCATTGTGGTCATTAGACTCCATCGCATCCCTCTGTATTTTAAAGCCCTATTCTTTCCCTGTCCCTCTGATAAGAAATGCTAATGAGGTGATGAAATTGGATAGTTCGGTCGCCTTCTCCTCCTAATGGAACTCTTGTGTTCGTTAATTTGCTGTTTTTAATGGGCTGATTGTTCTCCTGTGCTGGGGGAACCACGTGAGCCCTTCAGTGTGTTTTGCCGTGGTCAGATGTGAGGTGGTGCTTGAAGGCAACTGAACCTTGGTGCTCAATAATTGCAGAGCAATTTGGAAACAAGACCCAAATGTATAATTTATCGGCGCTTCATTCACCCCAGTCCCGAGCCGTGGCAGAGATGCTTGTGCTGCTTGGCAGAGCCCGCTTGGGACCAGTGCCCCCCTCCCCGCACACCAGCACCGCACTGCCGGGGCTGGGGGGAAAGATAAACCTTGCAAATTAATGAGGACAAGTAATTGCAGAGCCCCAAACCTGCAGGCAGAGCTCTCCTGCTTTCTGCCGGCCTCGGTTCCGCTGCCTGAGCGATGCTCAGCCGGGCACCCCGCTGGCTGGGCTGAGGATTTTGGCTCTTGGCAGGAGCGTGGCGGTGGGAGAGGAACCAGCCCCTCCCCAGCTCTCCCCCATCCCAGCTGGACCCAGTTGCCTGCTTGTAGTGGTACAAAGTGCCTGGGAAATAGCCCGGTCCTCCCACCCCAACGCTGCTGCACCAGGGAGGTGGACCCATCCCTACAGCACGGGCTGCTGGGGTGCATGGAGGAGCTCTGTGGGGTGCTGCCAGCATCCCCCATCCTGGATGGCCACCAGCAGAGTGGGGACCCCCAGTAAGCCCCCCCCAGTGTCCCAACCCTCTGCTGATATGGGGAGCATTGGTGCTGTCTGTCTCTGCTGCACCCGTTGTTTGTAAAGCGTGGCCAGCGAGGGAGCTGTAAGCAGAGCACATCATCTCCTCCAGACAATTAGCAGAAGCATTAATGGAATATATGCAAATGTGCAGTAATTGACCTGCGACTCCACAGTTCATGATGGAGAAGGATGAGCTCCAGATGGCTTAATGATAGTAATTTAAGCCCCTTCTTTATATGCCGTGCTTCCTTGCCATAGCGCGGCAGGACCAAGCCCAGGCGGGGAGGAGGGTGGGTGACAGCGGGGACGCTGGGGACCAGGGACAGCCCTGGGGCCATCCCGTTTGCACCCCAGCAGTGTCTCAAACCGCCCCGTGTTCAGCACCCATATCAAACCCTGGGGAAGTGGGTCGAAGCACAGAGCAGCGACTCGTGCTTGCGTGGGAAGGGAAGCCATGGGTTCCCACGGGGTGGCCCTTCCCTGCCCAGGGAGCGTGGGAGAGCGGCCAAGTGCCAATAGGTCCGTGGGACCACCAGGCTGAGGGATGGTCGCCCACCCGGCTGTGCCAGGCTGCTGCCAGCACCTTCGTCCTGCCACAGAGGTACCTGCAGATGCAAAAGCCTGAAGAGCAAGCAATCTCCTTGCTCTGCTGCTGCTCCAAGTTTACTCAGCCTTTACCCAGGCTGTGTTGACCCCAGTCGTGGTTGGGGAAGGGGTGATTTGGGGGAGCCCCTGGGGCTTGTGCCCCACCAGGAATCTGCCCCGTACAGCCTGCCCAGCCCTGAGCTCCACAAAAGTTCACCCGGCGGAGCCAGAGATATTTGAATAACCACTCTGGGAACCCAAATTAAAATATTTATGTATAATTCATGCCATATGTTCCACCAATATTTTTTATTTAATCAACTGAAGACAGATGGCAGGAACATAGAGGCCATTAAACTAATGGCACTTTGTCTTTCCATTTATTTTCGTCTCCTTGCCTAAAATAAGACGAGTCCATGACAGGCAGCGCACGGACCCTGGGCACGGGGCTGTCCCTGCCACCGCCGATGTGCTGGCAGGATGTGGTGGCAGTGGCTTTTCCCACTGTGAAGCCAGCCCCACCATGTAACCTGGCACGATGTTCTCCTGGGCAGGGCTGGAGTGAATCCTCCATAGCTGGGGGGTTTGGAGGAAAGAAACCCCCCGGAGGGAGAAGCCACCCCCAAAGGGGACTGTCTCTTCCCTGGGCTCGGATGCCCTCCCCGTGCTGAGAGCCACCAGGGATGGTCCTGGGTAGCCCTGGCCATGGTGTTCCCGGGGTAGCACTGAGTCAATCCTTGCAGGATGCAAGCAGGGATGGTCAGCCCTTTGGTCCTGGCTGGAGAATAGAGGATGCCCTGGCCTCTGCGTCTGCAAAAGCCTCACTGGGGCATGGGAGGCTGAAACACAGCCATGGGGGTATGTGGGAGAGCCACGGTGGGGACATCATGCTACCAGGGGGTCTCCAAGCCCAGCAGGTTGCCTGGGGGCCGGAGCAGCCACCTGCAGCAGCCTCCCACCCCCCCTGCCCACCCGGCTCCCAGGGCAGGCTCTCGCTTGCCACGGGCTTCGCTTGGGGCCATCTGGTGCCTAAAGATGTTCAGATCTGGGGGTGAAATGCGTGTGTGTGTGTGTGTGTGTGCATGACTGTGTGCTCAGTGCATGCACAAGTGTGTGGATGTATGTGTGGGTGTGTGCACAGCTCATCCTCTTGTGGGTGAAATCAGGTGAAATCGGGTGAAATCAGAAATCTTCCACGTGCTCCAGAGCCGTCCTGTAGCACCTCTCCTGCGGGGACCAGGCAGGGAGGTGGGGGGTCTGTGGTGGGGACTCACCCCAGTGTCTCCCTGACTCCTCCGGGCTGCTGTCAGCCGGCATCGCTCCCACTGCTCCTGTTTGTCCTGCATCCCTGTGCCAGGGGGTGGGAGGTCAGACTGCCCCTCTGCAGGGCTGAAAGGTGAAGGAGAGCCTGGGCATCCTTCCTCACCCCATATGGGGACAGGGACTGCCATCCTCCCCGGGATCTGCCATCCTCCCCAGGACTGCCATCCTCCCTGCATCCTGGGATGCTTTCCTAAGTGTGCCTCTCTCTTTGACTTGCAGGTAGAGATTTCTTGCCCTGGGAGTGAGATGAATGGGGCTTCGTTAGACAAAGGGTCCCAGTCAGCATTTCGGGCCCTGAGACGCGTCCAGGGACTTCTCATTCTTTGTCTGGAAAGGGCGACGGTGCCGTTTCCCTCAGAGAGATGCTGGCGGGAGCCGGTGCCGCCGAGGGAGAAGAGCTGCGTCAGCTGATCGGCTTTCAAATCACCTTCAAACCCTCGATTTCCTTAACATGATCCCTCCATCAGCCGAGTCTCCAGGGCACGGCCGGGGGGGCTTTGCTGGGAGGAGAATAACCCGGGGACGGCGGTGACAGCCAGCGCTGGAGAAACCCCCCCGTGCACGGCGGGGGGGGGGACACGACTCAGAACCCACCCCTGCTGCCTTCCCTAGCCCTCCTGGACTTTTTAGGGTTGGGGGAATATCTTTGCACAGCCTCACCCTGCAGCTCCTGCTGAGTTTTGGGACACCCGTCTGCTCCCCCAGGAGCCACCTCCAGCCTGGGGGGGTGGTGGTGGGGGGGGCAAACCCCCCCCCTTCGGAGCATCCCTGGGGCCGGAGAGCAGCTCCCCCGCGGCGCCGGCTGCCGGGGAAGGGATGAAGACGCTATGGCCAAATTATTGCTAAAACTCCAGCGGTATTTTCGGCGGAAACCCGTGCGTTTCTTCACGCTGCTGGCTCTCTACCTGGCGGCCGGCAGCTTGGTTTTCCTGCACTCGGGCTTCGCCGGGGAGCCCACGGTGACGGGGACCCAGCGCGGCCCCGGGGCCGGTGAGGGGCCGGGACTGCCCTACCTGGGGGTGATGCAGCTGAGCCGCGGCTTCAAGGCGGCAGCGACGATGCCGGATGGGGGACGGCGACACGGGCCCTGGTTCAAAAGTCCCTCCAAAGAACCGGCGGAGAGGGCGAAAGCCGGAGACTACGGCAGCACCCGGAGCAGGGCGCTCAGGGCCAGGAGCGGCCGCGAGAAGGAGGAGGATAGAGGTACAGGCTGGGGACACACGCGTCCTGGGTGGGGGGTCCCTCCTTTTGGGGAAAGCCTTGTGTGCTGGGGCAGTGATCTCCAAAGTGGTTTGGTCGTGCAGCCCTACCAGGAACAAATTCCTGAGCGTGCACCCCCAGTAAATGTGTATTTATGTCCTTATAAACCATTTGCATGTGCTGCTCGAGCACTAAGGTTTTCTTCCTGCACCCCAACAGACTGCCCTGCCCATCCCCTGGGGTGTAGCACCCCGCTTTGGAGACTGCTGGTCCAGAGGCTGTTCCCAGAAAGATCTTCTCGTCCTTCCTTCCCCACTTTCCTCTCTCCCTGGGTGCCAATAATCCACTTTCGTTTTTCCACTTTCACTCTTTCCCACTTGTGCATCACCAAGCTCCGTGTCGTGCCTTGTTGGGACAGGCGCTTTTGGGGGTGCCGGCCGGGGAGAGGCAGCACCCCGTCTTCATCCCACCCTTTGGCTGTGCCAGGGGCCAAATTAACTTCTCATTCTGTTGGCCCCAGTGAATACTAAACCCAGATTTGTGGCCTGTTGTTTGCCTCGCTGGGGTGGCCACATTTGCCCCGCCGGCAGGGCCGGAGTTTGGCTTTTCAAGCCAGGAGGTCCCTGCCTGGCTGCTGCCTGGGGTGCGTGGTGTGTTGTCAAGTGGGACCGTTATTAATGAACAAGGATAAGCGAATGTAGTGGTTCTCATTGATTTTTAAAATGTCATCTATTTATCCTGAAGGCAGGATAGAGATCCTGGATGCAGGCGGAGACGCACGCTCGCTCTGAGTTGGGGTGGCTGAGGGCTGTGCCCGTCGGGGCTTTTGCAGCCCAGGGGTTATTCAGCTCATCGCCCCCCTCGCCGAGCACCCACGAGCACCCAGTGCCAGCAAACCTCACCCAAACGCACCCCACGTCCCCTCCCTGCCAGCTCTGCCACCCCCCCCCAGCAAAGGAGCATCTCGCACCTTGAGCTGCTGGGGAAGCCGTTACGATTTCTTGTCATTAATAAGTGGGCTGGTGAGAAGGAGCAATGGAGTTTATTGCTCCGGCGTCGCACAGCAGCGTGCTGGGTGCCTGGGCGTTCAGGGCAGGAGCTGGAGCATCCGCCAGTTGAGGAAATTCAGGAGGGAATTGGGAGGGGGAAGTGCTGCAGAGGTGTCGGGGTGCTGCCGGGCTCTTCCCTGCCTGACGCTGCTCGTTCCCTTCTCCTGAGCCTCAGGGTGGGTGAAATCTCTGCCGGGGGGAATGCGTGTCCGTGGGACCCCCCAGTGCCCGTGAAAGGCTGCTTTGTGTGAGCGATGCTGTGCTCCAAAGCTGGGGGGCTTGGCACTGCAACTCCCCAGGCATCCCGCTGGGAGCCACAGCTCCCCTGATGGAGCAGGGGGTGTGTGGCTCAGAGAGAAGATGGAACCCCCAACCCTGTGGGAAAGAGGGGGTTTCACAGGGGTCACCGTGTTGAGCCAGGCTTGGTCCCCCCGAACCAGGTGTCTCCCAGGGCACAGGGGGCTCCTCCGTGGCCACCAGCCCCACGGCAGGTCTGTGCTCATGTTCACTCCGGGCAAGATGCACGCTCCAGGCTTGGAAACAGGAAGAAAAATGGCTTGTGGTGCTCCAGGGAGTTTTTCATGCTCAAAATGAGATGCAGAGGGGTTTCCCTGTCGTGCTGGCGTGCAGAGGGGTCTCCGGGAGCGTTTCTGAGGCGCTCAGAATGGCCGCGTCGCTCCATTAATGCGAATTGACGTTTAGCGGATCCTCACCAGATGGTTCGCCAGCCCAAGCTGTCAGTCACCATCCAAACCCCAAGCAGCACTCCTGTCCCCGGCCATATGCAACGCGTCCGCCCCGATTAACCTCTGCCGGTGCTGCCACCCCCTTATCCCCCCCTATCCCCCCTCTGGGCACAGCAGGGGCTTGCGAGGGCCGGGGAAGGGATGCTGGGCTCGGGTATCCCTAGCTTTAGATGCTCCTAGGTGGTTTGGGAATATCATCTTTTCCCCTTTTTATCCAGCGTGGGAAGGCTCAGTGTGGTCAATGGGAGCCAGCACGGACCTGGCAGCCGGAGGGGATGCGGTGCCGCCGCATGAGCGTCTCGGCAGCTTTCCCGAGCAGGATGGTGCAGGGAAAATAAAAATTCTCCAGCTTGAGAAATCCCCCTGAGCCCGGTGTGCCCGCCGTGTCTGTGGGGCTGGCGGAGCCTCGGGGGACGGGTGCTGAGCACCCACCTGGCTCACCTGCTCCTCTCCAAAGCGCCCGCTGCTTCCCCGGGCTGTCTGGCAGGAGCGGGCAGATTGTGACGGTGCTGGTAATTAAGCAGGGGACAGCTTAACAAGGCGGCTGTGGAGGCTTTGCCACGTGAAATCGTCCCAGAGGGAACACTGCTCCTAAAATCAGCTCTGGTTTAGCTAGCGGGATGTGCGGCTCTGGCTTGCTGTGGGGCATCCCTCTTCCTTCTCTTCCTTCTCCTCTTCCTTCTCCTCTTCCTTCTCCTCTTCCTTCT
>JAHREE010150559.1:0-15609 GCA_033628505.1 Tringa tobata
CTGATTGGGGCTGACTCTCTCCCTTGGACAGTGTCACAGCCATTGAACCCAAACACTGAAGCCTTTACATGGAAAAGGACCTTCACAGAGAAGCCAAATTTTTACAGCAACGGAAACTGGCAATTCTGGATTGCAGTCCTTCCAAACACTTAAAAAAGAAATTTAACCCCCAAACAACCCTCTGTCCCATTACAGCTCAGTTAGCCCTCTTTTAAAGCAGTTAGGACTCATGGTAACAAACATCATCTCCTAAGCAATACAGCTCTAGACCCACTGTTGCATTAGAGCGGATGCAAAACCACGTACTTTGGCGACACGCGAAGGTGCCGTCTACGGCATCAGCTCTATTCCACCCACAATCGGTACCGAGGGACTGCTCTGCTCAGTGGCGTTCTCCGTACAAGGCAGAAGAAAAACTCAAGCGTGCGTATTTGCACAATAAGCCCTGTAGAATCACTTGCTTTCAATACAGAAGGGAGCAATCTGGTTCTTACTGCTAGTTCTTGCTAAAGTTTTTCTGCCTTTTCTCTGCGACTGTTCAGTTCTTCCTTAGCAGCAGCTGCCTCTTCTTGAACTTTCTCTGGTTCCAGTTCCTCAATAAGCACACTTTCTTTTTGACTTTCCATGAGTTGTGATCCTACCTACGTGGTGACACAAGACATGGAAAACAGTGAAGAATCTTACGAAGCATACACTGTTAGCAGCACTGATCTCTCTCACACCAATTTACTAAAGCCACAAAAGAAAAGACCACAGGGGACAACAAGTATCTGTTATTTGCATTAACGCAGTCTTCAAGAATTTAGACGGAAAGACAATTTTCCTAGATTAACTCCCACAAGCTGGCTACACACGGCAGGAAAGGCTGCTGTCTTACAGTTTACCGCAGGCAGAAATGGGCGACGTCGTATGGAAATCACAGGGAGGGAGGTCACAGAGAGCGGGAAACGAAGTCTGATCATATTACTGAATGGACAAAATATTTATGACGTTAACTCAAGCCTCATCTGGACAAAAGGTCTTAGAACCTTTTCCACTGGGTTCCATAATGTCTCTGAACTTCAGAGTTTCAGCAATTGAGCCCATGTTTGGGCTAGGAAGCACTTGGAAGGTTTGAAATTCCAATACAACATAACCAGTGGTGTATGGAAATCAGGACAAAAGTATCACGTTACAAACTACTGATGGGAAAGGGAAATATCTTTGGAATGAATCAAGGCAGGAAAGCAAGCCAAAGCAAACCAAAATCAAAGCAGACATGAATGAACATCAACAAATCACCCCACAAATTGCTATCACTCCCTTAGCACTCCAAACCTTCCAATCATTTTTGTGAATTCTATTTTTATCTTTCTATCAGCCGTGCCATGGAAAAGTGTAATTCACTCCATTCTGTCAGGTCAAAGGAAGAATAAGAAAGTTTATGCTCACAGTTGAAAATCATCCTATATTCGTGAAAAAGCAAGCTGTTTTTAACGCAAAATGGAAATTAATAGTGGATTTCACCTAAAGTAACAGCCTTCTCAAGAAATCATAGAGCACTTAAGATCTACCCCACACAGTCCAGTACTTCTATCACTAGTCTCATTAAAAAGTGTTTCATTCATTGTCCTTTCCATAAAAATAACTGATTGTTAGTGAAAACAAGCCAAAGCCAAAAGTCAATGGCATCTAATTACCTGATGCATCTGTATTTCTTCTTGCTGAATCTTCACAGAGGAATGACAAAGTAGTCTGTGAACTTCACGAACTGCAAAATAGGTGTGAAAGTATGAAGTGAAAGCATTCGGAATATTCACAGAGATACGGAAACACTCAAGTTTAACTGTTCCCTAGACTCTCTCTCACCAATTTGGTCTAAAGCTCTGTATTGTCCTTATCAAAAATTAAAAGGGAAACAAGCGCAGCGCTCAGATCCCCTGTTGTTCAATACTCTTATGCAATCAAGGGTTAATATTATATTTGTGCTCAAGGAATGCCAAGCAACCAAGATTTATGAAACTTAAAACTTACAGATAAATTATCCTGCATTACATTACATACTGAATTTCCTTTTTTCAGGGAAAAAAAAAAAAAAGCCCACTGGATCCTCGAGGTTTTCACATACATGCCACGTTTTTTAGTCTGAGACCACAGAAAACACCTATCCGGTGACTCTGGCATTCCCTATCACAAACCTAAAAATACATGTCTGCCTCTGTGTGTGTGCGTGTGCACACACTTATGCAGGCGGGCACAAACCCACACAGGGCAAACAGTACCCATAGCACAATTACCCGTTTGTGCTAAACAAAACTAAAGAGAGCTAAAGTTATAGAAGTATTTATTGTAAAAGGTATATGACTATCCATACAAAATTCAAAAAGAGATTGGTGAAGACATCAATACCGCGAGAGTAACACTTTCCTAGATGAGTTCTAAAGACATTTAAAATGACAGCTTGTGTAAGGGGCTCAAAATTGCAAGAAATTAATCAGAGGACGTCACTGAGCAAATATGAGGGCGATGACTTCACGATGCAGAAAAAAGAAAAGCCCTCTTATATCAGCTTCTAACACGAAATACCTGAGGAGACAAAAAAAAAACGGAACGGCTGGCGGTGTTGACGAACACTAGAGTAAATAAATAAAAAAGCTTGTCGAATGAATAGTAAGACAAGTGATCAGAAGCCAATAGAGGAAGTTGTATCCAATACATGAAAAAAAATCCTGCTTGCCAAATTGCAGCGGGAGCAAATTCTCACAGAGATTAGAGGAAGCTCAAAAGCACTGAAGAAAACGTGAATAAATCACTGATTTTCAGAAGAACAGAACAGTGATCCTGGTGACTGCTCTCAAGTCAGCATGACAGCTTCTGGTCTTCTTCCTAACATAAGTGTTGGTAGTTAGGGTCTGGCGGCCGGAAGATGTCGTGCTGTACAGAAAGACAGGGCTCCTCTCCTGATAGCCAATAGCGTTAGTTCATGATGTAAGCAGACGGAAGTGACGTCGTAAACGCGGGCTATATAAAGCTGTACCAGTCATCAATAAACGCCATTTGCCGTCCACCATATTGGTGTCTGCGAGCTGATGGACCGAGCGGCCTGGGGTTGGTCGCCGTGCCGTTCCTGAACCAGGTCGCCACGCCTACGACAGGCAACACATAAGGGAGTGAAGGACCACATAAGGCAAATACAGCAAGTAAAAGAAAAGCACTGAGAGGGATTAAGATGTCGACGGGACTAACCTAAGAACAGTCGATTCATGTCTACTACTGATCTCATAACTGAGCAAACAGAGCAATTATTTAACGTCCTGCAAAACATAAATGGAAATAAGAAAACGAAGCCTCATGTAACAGGAGAGGAACAAATCATTAAGATTAATTATACCCGAATACTGGTTCTTTTTCTCAGGGCAAGTAACGCAACCTTATTACTGTGGTCATTGTATAAAGCAGACCTGTTCTGGATTCTTGAAGCACGATCCTTCCTAAATCCAATTCACAGTTTTGTTATTATTCACTGAAGTTCATTATAACCGCATGCCACATGTAAACCCTCAAACGATCCATCTTGGTCAGGCCTCTGTTTCAGGGGATTCAAGATGTCCTAGTAGAATATTACTCTAAATGTTCAACCAGCTACGGAGGGGTAAACAGAACTTCTCATCTGACCTTAAGGAACAATACTTGTTTTGGGGACAAAGGTTACGATTAATACATTTTCATGTTTAAAATGTTCACAATGCAAAAGATCCCGTTTTCTGAGAACTGAAAAGATCCAGTTTTTTTTCTAAAAAAAAAAAAAATCCAACCCATGCTCTGTTTCTTCTGGCATTTCTATCAATGATAAATAAGCAGTATTTCTGTTGAAATCAAATGGGTTCTTTCTGTATAAAACAGAAGGAAGCCAGAAGATGAGGTTCATTATCACAAGTACACGGAATTGAAAAGTGACAGAAAGCTGCAGGTGTTAGATCTCAGTGAATAAGCCAGAGATGAACCTGCTTCTTTCCTTCTTGCTCTACGTTTCTAGTAACACACAACATTTTCTTTGCACATCCACACTGCTTCAATCTGGATTAAAGATGTTGCCAACACTGGTATGATGACAAAGTACTTACACAAGCTCATGGGGCACGTGAGTTTGCTAAAAAAGCCCTACAAAATCCAACACAATCCCCAAGGTGTCACTGAAACGTAACGCTGAAAATAAGCCATCGTAGGGAAGATGGTCATACAAACGTTGAGACCGACTTCAGCTACTTACGTGCCATTCAATATTCAGAAATATCAGAAGAAGGAGGAATTAAGAAGAATTGAAGACAAAACCTTAGTCAGAAATAAGGCAGAATAAGAGGGAGAGGCTACCGCGCTGTCGGGGAAACACGCCGCTGAAAGCCAGGCAGAGCTCTCTGCACAGATTCCGGAGTCCAACTCTGCTGCTGTTTGTGGGACTAAGAGACGTCGAGACACAAAAATGCTGTTGAACGTGCAAGGAATGACCAGTGTCCCTGCCCTCCACTACCGGGCTCACCTCAAACCCTCACCCATTTCAAAAGGAAGCCCCCAGGGCCTGCCCAACCCGAGAGAAACGCTTCTCTGAGCTGCCACGTAATACTCAGAGGCACCAGGCCCACCTTCCTTCTAATCCCACACAATTTTAAAACCCCTCCTAAAATTGCCCACCTTGTCCCCTCCTCCCAATCCCCGGTCCCTCCACTTAGTATTCACAGGGCCGGGGGTCTGCATCCCTTCTCCACACAAAACTGCCGACTCTCGTCAGCTAGCCGGGACCTTCCTGTACTTCCCGGGGTCTTCTTCACCATCTGCAATAACAACAGTGGCAGCAGCCAGCGTCGCACTCCTCAACGCCAACCTCTTCCCCAAACCCCCCTCCTCAAAAGCACCGGGGGCTCTCCACTCACCTAATCCACGCAGATTCCAAAACAGGATGCTGTGCCAGTCGTCGCTTTCAGCGCCTAGGAGGCCACGGGAAATAAAATTACTCTTGTGCTGGAGAACACAAGTAGATCAACGTGTTAACCCCAGACCCTTATTGCTGTTCCACCTCCCCCTGACTCTACACCCCCGGGCAGGGCAGCTCCACGCCAAACACACTCCTGTGCAGCCCAGCACCACGCAACAAAACAGACAATACCACTCAAACATCAGACAACACTCTGCACAAGAAGAAGGACTTCCTGACCAGAGGAGCCCTCAGGCCAGAAGACCTGCACGGCTGCAGCCCTGACCTCAGCAGGCTCTATGGCCACGCCAGAAGGGAATCAATGTCATGGCTCCTGACAAGAAGCTCTAGGGACACCACGGTTCTCTGCAGGCAATGGGCAAAGGCAATGAGTCATCCCATTCCCCGAGAGACACTAGGCCTTACATCCCTGCTGCTTTCTTCAGAAATGCTAAAACTCCAGAGACAGATGCATACAAGGTGCTCACCCCAAGCCCTGCTAGATAATCTCACCATCACTGTTTTTAAGAGAAATGGCATCAGCAACTTACACGGGATACAGCAAACTGGAGAAAGAAACCACAATTCCATCTTAAATAAGGCTGAGAATGCCATGAAAAAACAGTGCACCTGCCACAAGTAAAGGCATACTAATTAACCCTCTAGCCACACCTGAACACACATTAGAAAATTACTGATGGGGGGGAAGAAGGAGGAAAGCAAAAAAAGAAAAAAAAAAAGCAGCGTAAAATTCTACTTTCTCCTTTCTATATCCCTGAAGGTCTTACCTCACACTTCTCCACGCCCAAACACCCCCACAGCCCCAGCCAGCCCCAAGGCTGCTGCAAAGCGAAGCTCCAGCCCCACCGAATGCCCAGGGGAGACTGAGCCCCTCAGCGGGGGGCGGGGGGGTTGTGTCTGCCGGGCCCCGCCCCGCCGCACAATAAAGAGTTGTGTTCGGGGGACTGAGAGGCACCTCCACCGCTCTGGTGCTTCAAAGACCATCGACATGCATTTCCGGAAAACTGAGGGTGAACTTCCGGTCCCTGGAGGACCGCGGAACAGTAGAGACGTGCGCCGGGGGACTGAGAGGCACCTCCGCCGCTCTGCTGCCTCAAAGACCATAGACATGCATTTCCGGAAAACTGAGGGTGAACTTCCGGTCCCTGGAGGACCACGGAACCATAGAGACCGACGCCGCGGGACTGAGAGGCTCCTCCGCCGCTCTGCTGCCTCAAAGACCATAGACATGCACTTCCGGAAAACCGAGGGTGAACTTCCGGTCCCTGGAGGACCGCGGAACCATAGAGACCGACGCCGCGGGACTGACAGGCTCCTCCGCCGCTCTGCTGCCTCAAAGAACATAGACATGCATTTCCGGAAAACTGAGGATGAACTTGCGCGGCGATTTTATTTTATTTTATTTTAATTTTTTATTTTAATTTTTCTACTGCGCATGCGCACGAATTTGCCCTTACTTCGCTACCGCGCATGCGCGGTTTTTAAAATCTTCCTACTGCGCATGCGCATGCCCACACCAGTAATGGCGGACGCGCCGCTTCACTTGCTTTACTGCGCATGCGCCCGGGTTTGCCCTTACTTCGCTACTGCGCATGCGTATGGCCACACCGGTAATGGCGGACGCGGCACTTCACTTGCTTTACTGCGCATGCGCACGATTTCGCCCACACTTCGCAAATGAGCATGCGCGCCGTTTTTAATTTTTAAGTTTTGCAACTGCGCATGCGCATACCCACACTGCCTATGGCGGACCCTCCGCTTCAACCGCTTTACTGCGCATGCGCACGATTTTACCCACAGTTCCCAATTGCGCATGTGCGGGTTTTTTTTAATTTTGGTACTGCGCATGCGCATGCCCACAGTGGCTATGGCGGACCCTCCGCTTGACCCGCTTTACTGCGCATGCGTGCCGTATTGCCCTCACTTCGCAGATGCGCATGCGCGGCGTAGTTTTTTTTATTTTGCTAATGCGCATACCCTTCCCTGCCCTGCCCTGGGATGGAATAATCTCGTTCCCGCACCACATCAGGTTTTCTTTTGAAGATACCTCTTCTTTCAAGTCTTTGTTTTCACCCCTTACACTGTCAAAACTACTAGTAATACATCTCTTTTTAAATGGATTTACACAATAAAAATTAAACTCTAATGCAGACAATCCCACTTTAACTAAAGTATGTTTTACATTACCTGCTCTTGTCGTCTCTGCTCTAACCCATTCACCACCATCACTGCGTCTCTCACGCCCAGTTCTGCCGGTTGGGTTTGAAACGCAGCAAGAAGAACATTTTGGTCCCTCACAAAGAGCTGGTGAAGAGCTTGCAGAAGTTCTTACCACTCTGAGACGCCTTCCGGAGATTCAAGACTTGCATAAACCTACAGTGGTAGAAAACCAATGGAAACAGCGGGATTCAAAGATTACATCAAGAATGGCCGTTATCATTTTTTGTAAAGTGGACCTTTTCACTGGATAGTCAGCTTTTCTTAATAGCTACATAACATTTATGCATACGAATGGATGTATTTATTGTACACCTTAGGATTTCTTCTGCGTGCACAAATGCTAAACTTTTATCTGCATTTTAGATGGAAGCAGCCCATTTGTACATTGCATCTCTTCCTTGATGATCTGAAGTGTCATGGGCCCACCAAGCTAAGAACAGATCACCTTTCGTGGTGAACGTTCCCAATCTAAATCTGTCTGGAAAATCTTAGCTGCTTGGTCCACTTGCTGATTGTTTCGATGTTCCTCTGTGGCTCGACTCATACGTACGTGGGCATCTACATGGTGTACTTTCACAACTAGTTTCTCTAGCCGGTCAGCAATATCTTGCCATAATTCAGCAGCCCAAACAGGTTTACCCTTGCGCTGCCAGTTACTCTGCTTCCACTGTTTTAACCATCCCCACAGAGCATTTGCCACCATCCATGAATCAGTATAGAGATATAGTATTTGGCCACTTTTCTCATTCAGCAATATCTAGGGCCAGCTGGATAGCTTTTACCTCTGCAAATTGACTTGATTCACATTTGTCTTCAGTAGCTTCTGCAACTCGGCAAGTAGGACTCCATACAGCAGCTTTCCATCTTTGATGCTTTCCTACAATACTACAAGATCCATCAGTGAACAAAACATTCTGTTTCTCATTGTCTGAGAGTTCATTATATGGTGGGGCTTCCTCGGCACGTGTTACCACCTCCTCTGGTGGCATTGTGAAATCTCCACCTTTGAGCCAGTTGGTGATCACTTCTACAATTCCTGGACGATTTGGATTTCCTATTCAAGCTTGCTGTGTGATTAAGGCAATCCACTTACTCCAGGTAGCATCGGTGGCGTGATGTGTAGAAGGAACTTTACCTTTGAACATCCAACACTGGTAATTGGGGTGCCAGGAGGAGCTGCACTTCAGTACCAATTACTTCTGAAGCAGCTCTAACTCCTTCATATGCTGCCAAAATTTCTTTTTCAGTTGGAGTATAGTTGGCCTCGGAGCCTTTATAGCCTCGACTCCAAAATCCCAGGGGTCAACCTTGAGTTTCCCCTGGTCCTTTCTGCCATAAGCTCCAGGTGGAGCCATTGTCCCCAGCTGCAGCGTACAGCACATTTTTAATGTCCTGTCCTCTTTGGACTGGTCCAAGTGCTACTGCATGCACAGTCTCGTTTAATTTGCTCAAAGGCTTGTCATTGCTCAGGACCCCACACAAACTCAGTTTTCTTTCGAGTCACTTCATAGAGAGGTTTCACAATCTGACTATAACCTGGAATATGCATTCTCCAGAAACCCACACCACCTAAAAAGGCTTGTGTTTCCTTTTTGTTAGTAGGTGGGGACATAGCTGTTATTTTGTTAATCACATCCATTGGGATCTGGCAACGGCCATCTTGCCATTTAATTCCCAAGAATTGGATGTCTCATCCAGGTCCCTTGACCTTACCTCTTTTTACAGCAAAACCTGCTTCCAGAAGAATCTCAATTATTTTCTTACCTTTCTTGAAAACTTCTTTTGCTGTATTACCCCACATAATGATGTCATCAATGTATTGCAGGTGTTCTGGAGCTCCACCCTTCTCCAGTGCAGTGTGGATCAGTCCATGGCAAATAGTAGTAACTCACCTGCTCCCTCATCACCCCCCCCTTTGGTGACACTGGGCTGGCCCCAAATGACATCACCACTCCCCAAATACCCCTCCTTTTCATTCACTGCAAAAAGACAGCACCGAACAACCAGACCCAGAGCTGGACCCTTCCTCTCAGGCGGCTCCACCACTGGATGCAAACCTGTTCTGCTTGATAGATGCCCCAGCCTGAGATGCATACAATGAGGCACCTGCAAAACAATCCCCAGCTAGAGTTCAGCATCATCAAACAAAAAAGCACAGAAGAGAGTAGAGGAATTCCCTCAGACTGAGGGACAGGAGCTGAGCTACAGCAGGATTCTGGGGAACCAGAATAACAACAGACTGCCCAGAGAGGTGGTGGAGTCTCTGTCACTGGACAAATTCAAAACCCACCTGGACATGTTCCTGTGCAACCTGCTCTGGGTGGACCTCATTTGGCGGGGGGTTGGACTAGATGATCTCCAGAGGTCCCTTCCAACCCCATATCATTCTGTGATTCTGGGGAAACAGCCTCGCAGAAAAGACGGCACAGCCTGCCAAAGCCAGAGCCCTCCCAACACTTAAAGTCCGTATTAAGACTAATTGATGCCATTTTGAACACATTAATTAGCATAACAGTGAACCCTCTGGCTGGTGCAAGGAAACACCTTCCTCCTAGCGCAGTGCAGGGAGATCACCCTGCGAGGGGCAGGACCAGGCTGTGCCATGACAAGAATGACACTGACAAACCCGCTGCTGCTGCTGCTACAGCCCTCGTGCTGCTGCTGCTCCTCTGGCTCGCTCGCTCAGTCCATGTGGCTGAGAGGGAAGGATAAAACCTTGGAGAGCACAAGGAACAATAAAGAACAACGCTTGTTCATTCACTTTATGCTGAAAAGGTGTGCCTGTCTTTATATACATTCAATAAAAATACTGATACCATAAAAGTGTTTGCCTTTCCTTTGACACTAATTTAACTGGCACAGCTCTGAACCAACACCATTGTGCTCTCCATCTTCAGAACACACAGCTGTCATTTGACTGCGGGCTGCTTTCTGTCCTACCGAAGGAGGAGGGACATCTGGCTGGCGGCACTGACCCAGAGAGATGCTACTGGACTGTCGGGAAAATGTGCCACTGAAAACCACGCAGAAATCTCTGCAGATTCCAGAATCAAACTCTGCCGCAGTCACTGGTTGTGGTGCCTAAGAAACCGAAAGACACAAAACCGCCATTGAATGTGCAAGAAATCACCAGCCCCGTGTACCTCCTCTCCACTACCCTGCTCACCTCAAACCCTCACCCATTTCAAAAGGCAGCCCACACAGTGCCTGCAAAACCCGAGAGAAACACTTCACACTCCTTCAGGCTCGACCGTGGCTTTCCTGCAGCAAAGTCTCAGGCGTCAGATTTTATAAAAATAACTAATTTAATTGAAACATACAGCAGCAAGGTCAGTCCACGATGGGTGCCTCTGAAAAGAGAGGGACCTTGAACAAAGAAACTCCCAGGCAATTATACCCTTGAGCTCTCTACGCCCGCTCCTTATGCACTGTTCACATGACTTTTAGTCCAATGGCGATTTTTGGTCTGGATTCTTCTACCACTGTATTGGATTCCTTTTCTGTCCCCAGGCTGGCTGTTGACTGCTCTAATCTTGTTGATTCGCAGTCTCTGCTGAGGGCTGGAGCCTCCTAATCTTCTGCTTCAAGCTTCTCGTGCACCTGCGCTTGATGGCAGAACTGGGGGAACTCGGGGAAAACACTGCCAAAACATCAGTGTTATCATAATTTTTCTTATACAAAAAGACTAAACACAGGACTGTACCATCTGCTAGGAAAATTACTAAGAAAATTAACTCTATTGTGGCCTAAAGGCTTCAGCAAATATAGCTACTAGATTTACCTAGCTAATCATGCTAGGTAAAGCTAAGCAAACAGCATAATTCACACCATATTATAACCCTAAGTAATTTATTCTAATTAAAACTTACTTATTTGAGCTAAACAACTAGTATCTCTCAACACTCTACATTAATAAAGCAGTAAGTACATCAGAGCTGGCAGGGCTGTCCATTTCCCTTCCCTGCCAGTTATACTGTTAAAATTCACATAAACTGGTTTTTCACAAACCTATAGAACCTGTGCTAGCAGACACTGCTGCCAGATTCCCACTAAGAAATCTCTCTAGTGAGACCACAGTATTGTGTGGAGGGAATGTGGGAAAGTAATGGAAGACTGGCGAGGAGGATTGTAAATATGCTCAAGTGACTTGCACCTGGGGTACTGGGAAACACATATATCATACAAATTGTTGCTCAGTCTTATAAGCTTCAGAGTAGAACATCTGCACTTCCACTGAATTTAACTGAATTTTTAGAGTTGGAAGGGACCATAGAGATCATCTAGTCCAACTCCCCTGCTGAAGCAGGATTGCCTAGAGCATGTTAGAGCATGTTACTCAGGACTGCATCCAGGCGCGGCTTGAAAATCTCCAAAGAAGGGGACTCCACAACCTCCCTGGGCAGCCTGTTCCAGGGCTCTGTCACCCTCACTGTGAAGAAGTTTTTCCTTATATTTGAGTGGAACCTCCTATGTTCCAACTTCTGCCCGTTGCCCCTCGTCCTCTCGCTGGCAACCACTGAAAAAGAGTCTGACTCCCTCCTCCTTCAACCCACCCTTTAGATACTTATAAGCATTAATAAGCTAACTTAAGTCTGTGGTGGACTCAGGGACATCTTATCTTGCCGCTTGAGATTCCTGCCCTGTTGTTGAAGAAGATCAAAGCACAGGGGGAAGAACTATGCCTGCTCGAACCCTTGAAATACCAGCTAAAGCAGGGAGTCTGCCTCCCTCACTCTTCCACACTCTGCCTAACAAGGACTCTGCCTAACGAGGATTTCTGTTCACTCTGCTTGCATGCCTCTACCCAGGTGTCACTTCAGAGACTCTCCAATTTGTGAGGTATTGAGATTAAACTTGTTCTGTGCTATTTATCTGTGGTTTCATGGTTGTTCCTGCACCCTGCCTGCATCAGCTCACACAGGTAAAGAAAATAAGGATTCCAGGATTCAGAACAGAAAACAGAGAGTGAAAATCTGTGCCTGCGGTGCCTACCAGGAAAGTAAGTATCAGCCAATCTCCAAGTCCTTGTCTACATTCTGTGTGAGCACTCATCTCCAGAAATGCATTTGGTTTATGCTATCTACAGATATATGCAGTCAGTACACAGATATGCACACTTTGGTTCTCAGCTGAATCGAGCCAAATTCTTTTATTGCTTTCCCTCCTGGCAACTTTCTTTACTCAGCATTTTCCTAGGAGTGACCTGTATTGTGTCTATGTAATGTAATTAAGAGGCATTTGCTGTGCATCCATATGGGTGGGCTGTAAGCATAGAAAAAAAGTCCCACATTAGAACAATGAAATGATATCTCCTGCAATTAACCATCACACATCTGTTAGTACATAAAATATACTTAATTAAAACCAAAATAGCAAACACTAGACTGATGAAGTTTCATGTAGCAGAGATTTCACTTGGGTCCAGGCTACAGCAGGCATCTGTCTGCACAAGGTAAACAGAAAGCACTTTTGGAGACTAGTAACTCCTCTAGAGGGTAATGCTGTCAGTGCTCAAAATCTAAGCTCTCAACAGCTACGTCTAAAGAATGTGGAGCAAAAAAAAAAGTGCTATCTGGTTCCTTCAGCTTCAGGAAATCACCGTGGCAGATGGCCAAACATCCAGTCAGTTGGATACAAGACCTTCCCGACATTTACTGCAGGAAGAAAGATATATCAGAGGAAGCTGTTCACAGACAGAAGACTTCATGCATGGTTCCTCACAAGTTTCTTCATGCTGTTACTTTACTTTTCACTCCATTACAAGGGACTCCAAACCCTCTATTTCTGAAGGTCTTGCTCATTCGGGTTGTTTCTTCTTTGGTATTTCATCCGTGTCTCTTGCATAAAGTTTCTGAAGGCTGGTTCTTCATGACTCTCCTCAGTAACTGGGGGGAAAAAAATCCACGGTTCAGCACTACTATGGCATTCGTTCTACTTGTGTTCCTGAAGAAAGCTAGAGTCAGGCTAGTCAGAACAACAGAGAAAGTCTATTTATCTTCAACTTCATTACAAAGCAAAGGAAATACATTACAATCAATCTAGTTAATGACATTCAGAAGGTATTTCCTGACTAGACAGGCAGCTTTTAGACCAGATGAGATCCCTCATTCCCTTACCTTCATGGTCAATGTCATCAGTATCACTCTCCCTCTCTTCTTCCTCATCAAGAGTTCCTCGTGTTAGAATCAGCTCAGAGGGACCCATTGCAGAAGCATCATCAGACCCTTAAAGGGAACAGAAATGGCTATACATAAAACAGCATGCTAACAAGGAAGTTAGCTCATGTCCTGACCATTTCTATTTGCACATAAACACAGCAACTAATACCAACGATATGGATTCCAAAGATACAGGACAGACTGCATCACCACCATACTCAACCTCATATAAGGCAACAGTTCAACCAATAGTAGAGTTTTCTCATATTCTAATTTGACTGTTTCACCTTTTCTGAAGTATTTCACTGCTTCTAGTCCACCCACTGCTTTATCTACAAAGCAGGGTTTCTTCAGGTTTCTGTGACTGACACGTAGAAGAGCTAAGTCTGACCCATCCCACAGGAACTAAAGCCCCACCCCACTAACATGAAGCTGCTTTCACGCTTTTGCTCTGAAGACAGAAAAGCACTATATGACTTCTCAAGGCAGATTCTTCAGACAAATTCTGCCATAAACTTATATCTTCCTAGTAATGTACCTGCAAGTGTGTTGCCCTGCATGCACACACTGCCCATGTCCTTCCACAAGTGTTCCAGCTGCTCCCTCTTTTGCTTATTTTGAGCTTCCTCCTGTAGGTACAAAGTTACACGTGGATTCTGAATACATGTAAAACATCAGAAGAGTAATCTCACGCAAAACAAGCAGTCTGTCCTTCAGCCAGGAAGCAGAAGTCAATAAGCAGGTCTTACATTACAACTGATTCTAACTAAGGTTACACAGAACTTTTGGATAAACATGCAGAGCAACCTCATGCCACAGCATGATGGACTTCAAGAACATTTTCAGTGGCATCAGGAAGCCAAACTCAGTGAAGTTGTGCCTGAAGAGAACTGTCCTCTGGACAGCAAGAACTCAAAGTGAGCAGAGCTACTCAGTTGGTACTGCAATTCAGTCTTTGTTATTAATTGTCTAAGTCAAAACAGTACACTTCACTGGTGTGGAAAGACACAGGGATATTCTCAACAAATGACTTTGGAAAATTATTTTTTAAAAATTCTCTACCCTTCTGAATGGAAAATATAAAAATCTTTCCCAATCATTTTCTCACAATTTGCCCGAATAAATTATTAGCACTAAAAACCTGATCCAAATCTGTTTTACAAAACATCTTTATTTTTGTGAAGATGTGCCCACCAAAACTATGAAAATAGGGCAGATGGTGAGACAGCAGTTTTTCCACACTGAGTACGGTTAGTAAATGAAATTTCAGACCCTCCCAACATAGAGGCAACTGTGTGCATAAAAGTGACCCCAAGACACATTGCCCAGGTATACAATAGTTAAAAATACTTACCAGCGTTTTTCTCAGGCGCTCATATTCTGGGCGATATTCTCTGAAAAGATAAATGAAGAGAGTGCATTCAGGCTGAACATTAAGTAAGGATCATCTTGAAGTTTGTTCCCACCCCAACAAATGTTTTCTGTAGGCTTACATGTTTGAGAGACGTTTCAAGAAGACTAACAGTACTTTTTACCCAGATTTGGATTCTGAAACCATCGGATGCAAAATAAGCAAACCTTTCTCACATTGTCTTCTTGGATAAGAAAACCAGCTCGACTGCGGCAGTCATTTCACTGCTATACCTAATCAGCAGATTTATCACTCTCCTCATCACAGTCATGACTTTCTCTGCCAGTACTTTGCCTCCTAAGACAGGTAAACAGGATCTCATATAGAACGACTCTTCACAGACTTCCAAACTACAATAACACTATGGGACCTTTGAAATTTTCTTTTATGAAGTAAGGATAAAGTGGATGTGGACATCCTCCTCTTAGAGTCATGGAATGGTTTGGGTTGGAAGGGACCTTCAAAGATCATCTGGTCTAAAATCCTTTGCCACAGGCAGGGACATTTTTCACTAGATCAGGTTGCTCAAAGCCCCATCCAACCTGACCTTGAATGATTCCAACGATGGGGCATCCACAGCTTCTCTGGGCAAATTGCTCCAATGTCTCACCACTGTTATAAAAGTTTTCTTCCTTATGTCTAATCTAAACCTTACCCTCTTTCAGTTTAAAACTATCGTCCCTTGTCCTGTCACTACAGGCCTTGGTAAAAAGTCTCCCTGTCTCTGTTATAAGCCCCCTTTAAATATCAAAAGGCTGCAGTAAGGTCTCCCCAAAGCCTTCCCTCTCCAGGCTGAACAACCCCAACTCTTTCAGCCTTTCTTCATGACAGAGGGGCTCCAGCCCTCTGAT